>ML792735.1:701324-712886 GCA_009831015.1 Picea engelmannii
TACCTTTTGAGACGCTTGTGTTCCTTGTCTGCAGGGGCTCTCCCTCTCTTCTTGTGGGCAACAACGCCTGTGGTGGGTTGGGGATTGTCTAACCTCATAGGCAGACATGTAGATGGCCCTGCTTGCATGCCTCCCATTTCAGGAACCCTCCTGATATCATCATCGCTTTCAATTGCTGCAGCATTTTTCACATTAGCTCAGCTAATAATCACAGAAAAGAAAGAATAATTGCACTTTAGAAAGGCTAGGTGCTAGGTTGGTCGTCAATTTTTAGTGTTTACATGTCTGTGGGTGCAGAATTATATATTGAATCTAGATGATGCATTCTGCATAATGGGCACTAGCAAAACCCAGGTATAATATGAACCTCCTCCATATACCTCCTCCAGTTTGCACAGTTATAGAAAGCATATTTGGAGATTACAAATCAGAACATATCAAATAACTAAATACTCGAGATATTCAGTCTTGACCTATTCAAATACTGAAAGATGTACTCTAACAGTTCTAAGTTTGGGATTTTTATGGCCTATTTTTTCTATCATTTTGCCCAAAAATCTGGCCATGTTAGAATAGAATCGCAGATTTGAGTTGTTGAGTTTGCGCAATCTGAGTGTTTTAAGGGTTTTCCAGTCCACTGAATCCGTTTATATATTCAAAAATGCAATTTAAACAATAAAAATCTGTGATTTTACCAAAAATTACAATTATATACCCAGATTCTGATAATGATAATGGTTGCCAAAAAAATCCAAAACATAAAATGTTTAAACTACGCCATACTAAAATACTCCAGAACGCCATACTAAAAATACTCCAGAATTTAGATATGCAACCTGAATCCAGAGTTCATATCAAAGGCTAGATATGCAACCTTAAGCTTTTCAACCCAAAGTTCACATCACATGTGGGTCAGTACATGGTGCCTCGATGGCATGTACCATGGAGTTTTGGCACATACCCGTCTAAACCTAAGTATGATATGAACCTCCAGTTTCAAAGATTTAGGAAAAATATTTCAAGCTCACTAAAATAACTAGTTTCACAAGCTGGAGGTGCATATCAAGAGTAGGTATAGATGGGTCTCTGCTAAATACTTATAAAAAGATAATCAGAACCAATGGTCTACTGTCTATCCTAAACTAACAGGACATACCATCTTTGGCTAGTCTAAATTGGGCTGGTGCTGCTGAACTTGAAGACTTTTCACTTGTGGACTGATGCTGTGTAGATGTGGAGGCGGCAGTGTCCTGCATTCTGATATAACCACAAACTCCGTTATTCCTCTACTCATATAAAGCGCCCCTGAAAAAAATTAATCCCACAGAAACTCTCTTCTTTTGTGAGCAGCATCCATCAATTGACACTTACAACATCTCTAACTTCCTTAACTATCTTCTTCACCAATCTCAACTGCCAAAACTCTGCTTCTGTTGTGTTCATAAGAGCATCGGGGCCATCCACCAATTGATGTAAGGCAGACCTCTCTGTCCTCTTCTTCTTCTTCACAAATGCTGAAGGCAACCCATCGGTTTACTAAACTAATCAGATCTCTATTTTCCCATCAGATCTCTGTGCTTCCAACTGCACCCATCAAACCATATATTATTGATCTCTCACTCCAGAACAGTATTTTTCAAATTCCAAGATCACCAATCAATAAACTTCAACAGATTTCACACTTCAGAACCCAATCTTCTTAGAGCTAACAAACATCTATACTAAATAATCAGTTTTTGCCTTCTCCCCGGATTTGCAGGTGATTCCAATTGCTCTCTCCCGAAGTCAAGAATTTATGGTGGGTAGGATTAGCAACGAGGTATTCCACTAATTATTTGAATTTCGATGTTAAATATCTCCACTAATGCTAATAACAAAGGAATTTCATTAATCTGCACCTAGATGACAAAAAACTTGAAGGTTCATTGAATACTTATGCGTATCTCCAATGTAACTGGAAACCAGGGACATCCTCAGGCCGAAATCATGTGATCGTGGACAGCTATCGTCCACTTGCTCTGGCATCAATCCAGAGGTAGAGTATTGACCAACGTGTCTTTCTTTGAACCTTTCTTCTTTTAATCCAATGGTTTCTGTTCATCCACGTTACAGTATTGTAGGCCTTTACCTGTGTGAATCAGTGTTTGAAATGATGTAAAAGAATCATGGTTCACCACCCATGAGTTCAAAGATATTTGGTTTGGAATCTTGTGGTTACCTTTTATCTTATAATCTCAAGATATGGACCATGATCTTAAAGCGGTAGAGTCTTATTCACCAACACAATACTGTTTTTACATTGCAGAAGGATGTTCACCAAACTTACTTAATTTTTAACCAATCAATCATTATCTCAATGTGAACACATCATTGTTCCTCATTGATTTTTATTAGTAGAAAGATAACTATTCCTGTATTGATTTTTATTAGCAGAAAGATAACTATGTGTAAGATTTAAATTTTGCTACTAATTGCATTTTAAAATTAATATGGAATATTATATAAGAAAAGAGTTAAATTATAATAAGAAGTAGCATTTGGTTTTATGTATAGAATTAAGGTTAGATTTTTAGAAAGTATATGACTTCATTGAAGGTAGTCTTAAAATTACATTTGGTTTTGGAGTAAGATTTAAAACTATTTCTAATTGTTAAGAGTAAATTGAGAAGGATCTTCCATGAGTTAAAGCCTATTCCCTTAGGGAATACCTACTAAGGTGGTTTTCCTTGAATAATTGGTAATGATTATCTTCACCAATGATAATTGGTAATGATTATCTTCACCAATGATTAACAACTAAATTATAATAAGTTTTACCACCTTAAAAAAAGTAATATAAATTATTTTAAGACACTAAATATCTATTATTTAATATTCACCAACAATATAACACAATTCATATACTTGCAAATTTTAAAGATAATCTTAAGTGAGATTTAAATTTTACTATTAATTAGATTTTATAAATAATATGTGTAGATTTTAACCTTGTATAATATTTACTGCAAACGGATTTTCAGTAAAAGAACAGAAAAGATAATGGAAAATACAAACATTACACATAGATTTTTTCCCTTGAAACCCAAACCAAGAAACTCCTAATCTAACAATTATATGCCACTGTTAAATACATAATCACTTCTACTAATATTCTTGTGGAAATTAAACCACTATCACAAAGTGAAATATCAAGAACACATAACACAAAAGTTTTTCCTGAAAACGTAAAGCTAAAAACCTCACTATCATATATTATGTATATCATGGATCATGAAACAATTTCATACAAAACTCTAATCCAAGAGCTCTCGGTACAATACAATCGTCTCACACTGTCATACAAAACTCAGCAAATACATGTGCTAATTCTGTCTCCAGACAACCTGCCTCCTTTGCACAATCCTTGCAATTATAATTCTCACAATGAATTCGAACTGCCCAGTTTGCACATGCTCATAAGCATATCCACTGCATGTGTGATTGCATGAGTGCACTTCACTCAAATCACAACTGATAGCCAAACTGTCCCTTTCACCTGTTATGTCAACTAGGTCTCCACTGGATCTGACATGCATGTAGTTAACCGTGGTGAATCTTCAGTTGCATGTGAGTTCACTGATTGTAAATTAATTAATAATTAATTCACTGAACTCTCACTTGTGTAAGTTCAGTTACAACTAGTACAACTGAGCTTAACTCACTTAACTGAGTTAAACCACTTCGCAACTCTCATAGCTACACTTATAACTCTGTTACAACTCCAATTCACTTAGTTATAAATGAGATAAGAGATTAATATTTATTGTCCAATTTATTTAAGGGAAATTAAATTAGACACATGTTTCTTGTTGACTTTTCAACACTCCCTCTCAACAAGAAAGGGATTATCCTTCACCCCAATCCTGTCTCTATGATATTCAAATTTGCTCCTGGTGAGCCCTTTCGTCAGAGTGTTTGCATCCTGATCTTCCGTAGGAATGTATTGAAGCAACATGATCTTCCACTGCACAAAATCTCTGAGATGATGATACCGGATATCTATATGCTTAGATCTATCATGAAACACAGGATTAATCGAGAGTTTAATGCAACTTTGATTATCACAATGAATCACTATCAGATCTAAATGAGAACCAAACAAACCAACCAAGATCTTTCTCATTCAGATAGCCTCACATGCATCTTGACTTGCTGCCGTGTATTCCACTTCCGCTGAACTAAGTGCCACGGATCTTTGTTTCCTGCTGTACCAAGAAACAACTGTAGATCTGATACTAAAGATCCCCCTGATATGCTCTTTCTGTCTGTTGGGCTACCTGCCCAATCTGCATCCGCGAAACCATGCAACTTCACCTCATCCATCTGTCTGTACCATAATCCATACTCATAGGTGCCTTTTAGATATCTCAGGACATGCTTACCCACCTTCCAAAAGAGTTCGGTAGGCTTAACCATCGCTTGACTTAGCTGGTTAACCACATAGAAAATGTCTGGTCTCGTGTTCACTAAATACATTAGTGAACCTACTAACTGTCGATAGACAGTAGCATCCACTACCTCTCCAGAAGTAGCATCCTCTTTCCTCCAGTTTCTTGGAAAGGGAGTATCCATGGGTTTGCAGCCCTCCATGTGAAACTTACCCAGTATCCCCCTTGCTTACTTGCCTTGAGACACAAAAAGTTCACCATCTCGCTGCCATATTTCCAATCCAAGGAAATAATGAAGAAGGCCCAAATCCTTCATCTCGAACTCCTTTGCAAGGTCATCCTTGCATGAGTGTATCAATTGTTCATCACTAGTCAGTATTAAATCATCAAAATAAAGAACAATGATTAAGAGCTTACCCTCCACCACAATTTGGCATAAGTTTCCTTCCGCTTCACTTTTGGTGAAGCCCAGTCCGGTGAAATAGTTGTCTATCCAAGTGTACCAAGCACGGGGTGCTTGCTTTAGCCCATACAGTGCTCTCTTGAGTTTACACACATGCAACTCCCTGTCAAAGGTCTCAAAACCTTCTGGCTGCTCAATGTACACTTCTTCGTCAATGATCCCATTGAGGAACACAGTTTTTACATCCATTTGATGAATGTTCCAACCCATCTGCGCTAAGAGTGCAAGGATGGATCTTATGGAAGAGTACCTTGCAACAGGTGCAAAGGTCTCATCATAATCTATCCCCTCGATCTGTGAGAAGCCCCGGGCCACAAACCTGGCCTTGTATTTCTCCACACTCCCATCAACAACTTGCTTTACCTTGTAGATCCATCTCGATCCTACCACTGATTTATCAATCGGTCTTGGGACAATTTCCCATGCACTGTTTTTTACAATGGAGTCATACTCCTCTACCATAGCATCAACCCAAGTGGGATCATGCACTGCTTCCTGAAAGGAAGATGGTTCAGTCACAATACATTTGTTCATGAGAGGCATGTATCTAGCAAATCGATTAGGAGACTGTCTCTGCCTACGCTATGAAGTAGGGCCTCCTACATTCTATGCAACATCTAGTTTCAATCAGTCAGCTTCCGTGGTGCGCTTTCTGCCATTTCTGATGGATGGCTCTGCTAGAGTGGTTTCCTCCACTCCATGAACCTCCTCATGTGGTTGATCCACATCTTGAGACTCATCTTTGGGAACCAACAGTTCCTCTTCTGCATGCAAGTCTAGCTCCCTCTCAAGCGACAACCACATGGCTTTCCCCTCATTGAATTTTATATCTCGTCGCATAACAGTCACCTTACTGTTAGGAAAATACACACGATAATTATGGGGTGTTTCTGTGTACCCCACAAATATCCCAACTTCAGCAGTCAGTTCCATCTTCTTCCTGGCATCCTTGTTTACATGCACAAAAACAGATGAGCCAAAAATTTTAAAATGAGAAACATCAGGTTTCTTACCAGTGAAAGCTTCTTCATGTGTACTCATGCCAAGTATTCTATGAGGACAACGGTTTTGCACATAAACCACAGTATTGCATGCTTCTGCCCACAAATGCATTGGTAGGCCCTGATCATGCAAAATCGCTCGTGCAACACCCATGATCATTCTGTTCTTCCTCTCCGTGACCCCATTTTGTTGTGGGTTATGAGGCGCTATGAGTTCTCTTTGAATTCCTTCTCTACTGCAGAAGTCTTTGAATTCGTTAGAGATGCCATTATCACTCCTTGGAGCCTTCACTTGCTTCCTCGACTCTTTCTCCACCGATGCTTTAAACTCATAGAACTTTGAGAATGTTTAATCCTTCTTCTACATGAAAAATATCCATCATTTACGAGAAAATTCATCAACAAAAATAACATAATACCTATGTTTTGTTGTTGAAGCAACTGAGAATGGTCCACACACATCTGTGTGAATTCTCTCCAGGATTACCGAAGCACAGTTCTCCTTTTCATGAAAGGTGGATTTTACATACTTCCCCAGGGTGCACCCCTTGCACTGATCTAACCGAGTAAGTGTTCCCATTGGACGTCCAGTAGATATTTGCTGCATGATCTTCAAGGCTCCATGATGAAGATGGCCCAATCGCCTGTGCCATAATTCGCCCTCATCTCGGCTCACCACTTTTTTTGCCTTGCCCATCATGGCACCACAACCATCTACCTCCAGCATGTAGAGATTCTTAACTCGAATCCCTATCTTCTTGACTTGAACCGTTGCTTTATGTCGCAGGTAGGATTTTCCACCACTGAAAGTAACGCCATAGCCTTTGTCCTCCAACATTGCGACTGAGACTAGGCTTTTCTTCAGACCTGGAACATGCATAACATTTTTCAATTGAAATGGTTGACCTGACTCCCTCTGGAAGGTAATGGTACCAATACCAATAACATTGTATCGTCCATCGTCGCCCATCTCTATATGCATTCTGAGATCTTTCTCCTCCAAGTCACTGAAAGACTCTTTATCTCCCGTCATGTGGTAGGTGTTATAACCCTATAATTCATAGTATCATCTGGTGACTGGAAATTTTTCACTCTGGGTGTATTTTGGTTTGCAAATAATATTTCATTTCTGCAAATTAGTTTCAAGGAAAGGAAAGGAAAAGGAAAATTCATGATTTTTTATGCTGAGTGGTTTTTCCTAACCCCATGGTGACAAAAGCAAGGGAAGCAGCGCACCAAACCCTCAAAAAGGTCATGAAGCCTAATTTTTTCCTCATATACTGCATTCGTTCCTGGAGAATAAAGAACGCGCTTAGATCGACGGTCGATTTAGCGGTGCGTAGATCAACGACTGACAGTGGATTCCAGACCCCCTCGACTAATNGGGGGGGGGGTTCCGGAATGGTGATTACAAAGTGCGCATAGATCTACAGTCGTCATGGCAACGTGTAGATGGACGGTCTATAGGCGATTCCAGACCCCCTCGACCGTTCTTCCTTTAACGGTGGGGGGGGTGGCGAGGGGTGTCCGGAATGAGGCGGTTTTTTCAGCGGGCCCTGTCCCAACGTGTCATCCATCCATTGCATCATACCTCCTCTGCTCCATGCTACATCCTTCATCCACGTTGTGCCCTCACTCCCTTGTCCTTTTATCCCTTGGCCACATCTCGCCCACCACTCATCCATGAATAATCAAACTTAGGATAAACAAAAAGAACAATAAGTTAATTAGATTAATTAATAATGTTAGTATAATTAGAAAAATAACCTAGGTTAAATCTTGTTAAAAAATAATTAATTAATCAATTGATTAATTAATAAATTAGGTTAATGTTTTATTAATTAATATTAAAAACAAAATAAAACACAAATAAATAATTAAAAAAAACAGATTAAAACATATAAATAATAAACAAACATTAAATAAATAAAAATGCATATAAATTAAAACAATTAAAATATAATAAAAAACATAATAAAACAAAATTAAAATAAACGAAAACAAAACAAAACATAAAACAAAAAATAAAAAACAAAAAACAAAAAACAAACTAAAATACTATCCTAAGTCTAAACATCACATCACATCCCATTAAAAACAAATCAACGAATGAGAAAAATTTCGGACCCCCCCTCACCATCCGAAGTTTAACGAGAGGGGGGGGGTCCAAAATGGAGTAGTTTCTAAAACCACCCTCCGGACCGATGTCAGCTCCACATGCTAGCAGAACCCCCCCCCCCCAAAACCGCTTACCACCTCAGGGGGGGGGTCCGAAGTACCACTCTGCCCCCAAAAAAATCGATTTCGCAGCATTTTGACTAGTCAACTTTCAAAACGATTTTCGGGAAAAATAAATCAAATTTTGAAAAATTGAGAGAGTTTTTTCTCCGTAACGGGATGAAGAAAAAAAACCTCTCTCAGTTTTTTCACAGGTGCCACGAGCAGAGAGAATTGAAGCCATCTTCAAGGCCCTTCTTTCTAGTTTTTCATTTTTTTGTTACAGTCCTGATTTTGCGGGAGCTGTTACGGTGAGCTGGAGGCGAATTTGGCAAAACTAAAGGAGGTTTTTGTCCAACACATGCCCATATACAATAATCGCTTTCAGTTTTTTCTCAGGCATCATGATTAAAGAGAAATAGGTGTCTAAGTGGACCTCTTTTTCGCAGAAATTCGGCCCATCTTTCATGACGGACAGTTCCAGATTTTTGGGGATTTGTAGTTATTTTTGGCCGAGGCGGTTAAATCCGACTGACACAACTTGTTGGGGGATCTTCCCTATTTATTCATAGGATTTTAATGTAAAAGGTTGTTAATTCTTGCACCCAGATGGCTATTCTCTATAATATTTTGTCAGATCAACCAGAAATAAATGGACTTTTGCACAGGATTCTTGCATGTTAACGTTGGTGAAGTTTCCTCTCTTCATTGAATGTGATCCTTCTCAGTTATCATTATGTTATTCCCTTTCTGATTTTTAAAGGGAGATTTAGTGCAGAATTTATCCAGTATACTCTGTGTCGAGCTTTTAAAAATCTAAATGTTTTCCCTCTGATACTACAATGAAGAAATTCTTGAATGTTTTTTTGTTGTAGTTGATTATCTCGTCTATTCCTCTTTTACATCACTTTATTTCTAAAGGATCCAACGTCTACATTACCTTGCTCTGTGGAAATACCTTATAGACCTATGTTTAATTTCAAACTTGTCATAGACCCCATAGCCCAATGGTCTTCTTTTGCTGTCTCAACCAGAAAACTCCAAGAACATATCCTATTCTGCATAGCTAGCCTAAGATCAAATCTATAACAAAGATAAATTTCATAGAGAGATCCCTCTCTGAGTCTTGGACGGCTAGATCCTTGACTCAAAGCGGTTTCGATGTTTCCTCTGTGACTGCCTCCACAGCCTTGGGCAAATTACAGAGTGCTAACAGAATGGCGACCATACTGGGGAACTCTCCCCAGTAGTACACTTCAAAGCTCCAGATCTGATCATTGATGGTGGACAGTGACCAAACACTAGAAGGCTGAGATGATGCACTTGGCGACTCCAAATTAGCTCCAGATAGTGCCAACCCAAAGACTCCACTGGAGGAAGAACCTAAATCATGGCCAAGCAGCCTAGAAAGACCAGGTACTCAAGCTCAAATTGCATTCAAGACATCTTTGGTTTTATATGTAATTATGTTCTATCTTATTCTAAGACTGATCAAAAGTATATTGCTGAAGTTTATATTGATCATCTCCAAATTGATGAGCCTCAAGAGATCAGATCCCCAATTGCAGATTATGTACATACTCATACACATGTGCACATCCCAGATGCACCTGTAGAAGTCCTAGTGTGACATAAGCCTCTTGCTTTATCTCCTACTCTTGCTAAAGCTATGGATGGTTGTAAGCCTCTTGTTTCACCTCCTGTACCTGCCAAAATCCCAGACAGATACAAACCCCTATATTTGCCTCCAATCCTCCACGACCTCCCTGCAAATTACACCGATAATCTGCCTAGGTTTGATGGAGAGAATGCCAATATTACTGCTAAAAAACACATCCATAGGTTTGAAGATTTCCTTGACCTTTATGAGGTTGAAGCTGACGATGTATATATAAGGATGTTTTCCCTATCTTTGCAAGGTAAAGTTAAGAACTGGTTTAAAAATCTCCCAGCTGCAAGCATTAACAATTTCCATCAGTTTGTGCAAGTTTTCCTAGATCGGTGGGTGATGATGAGAAATGTCTTTCTCATCCTAGAAGAATATGACCATTTGAAAAGACAGCCAGGGGAAATAGTACATCAGTTTTCAACAAGGTTCAATAAGATATATCATGCAATACCTGCTGATATAAGATCACCCCCAGGATCAACACACTTGCATTTCCCATATGCCTTCGATCCTGAGATAACATTCCAATTAAGAGAAAGGAACACTGCAAGCCTTGAAGAAACACAGAACATTGCAATTGATGTGGAGACCAACTTGTTGATCAAAAGGTCAAAGGTAAAGAATAAAGAAAATGAGCAGCTGAAGTCATCAAAAGCTAAACTAGACATTTTGGCCAACACCATGGAAGAGATGATGCAGAAGATTAGCATAAAAGAGGAGCTTGCTGTCCAAAGACATCATGTTCCATTGATTTCAGAGAAAGAAAAGGTCATTGTTCCCAAACATTTTGCAGCTCATCCTTGGTACCATGGTTTGAATAATGATTCTTTCATGTATTCAATTCACAACACAGTGAAAGATGAAGTTCCTTCTCAACTTATAAAGGAAAAGCCAACTGATATGAGATGCATGTTGGATGAAATTTCTTACTTGGATAATCTACCCAAGTGTGATCAATATGATGATGATCATGAGGCTGAAATAGAGGTGGATTGTTCAAAGCAATCAACCACATATGATTGGGAGGAAGAAGATCATTTGCAATCCCAACAAGACAATCAATTTGTACATGGAAATTATGACAGCAATGATCAAAGTGAACAAAATCTCAGAGTAAGCAGAAACACTTTGCCCTTATGTTTCTCATCTTTTCAATTTCTAAAAAGAAACTCTAGGCCAGTTGTAAATAGTGAAGACATAAAATTATCTGATCAACCAGTTGAAGAGCCCTTGAGCCTTCTTGATGATCAAACCTCAGATGAAATCATGAAGCTCGAAACAGGTGATGAGATGATCCATCTTGATTCATTGCCTTTGTGCTTTAATTCATTTCAAATTTTGAGGGGGAATCGTGGTCAGATTCTAGTTGAAAGTCACAGTGTAAGCCATGAAGTACCAATAGAGCCAATGGCACCCTTATCTAAATCATTTTATGACCCCATAGCTGATGTGTTGGATGACTTGTGTCGTCAAAGCCATTTTCCATCATCCAACTATAGGCTGAAAGGATGTTATGATATTGACATGATCAGGCAGTCAACTACAGGGATGTGTTCAACATAAGTATCATTTCAGAACCCACCAGAAAAGTTGCAATCATGTCAGGAAGTGCATGAGGATGAAAATAACACAACCATAGCATCAAATCATGAAGATGGGTTGGTTAAGTTTGAATATCAAGGAATAGGTCAGTTCTACCTTGATCCTATAGCCACCTATATGGAGAAATTTTTCACTACAAAGCCTCAATCTATCTCTGGCATTACTTTTGTTCTTCAAGATTGT
>ML792735.1:714585-726476 GCA_009831015.1 Picea engelmannii
AGGGGGGTCCGGAATACCATTCTTCCCTCGAAAAAACTGCTTTCGCAGCATTTTGACCAATCAACTTTCAAAACAATTTCTAGGCAGAATAAATGGAATTTTGAAAAACCGAGAGCATTTTTTCTCCGTAACAGGATGAAGAACAAAAACCTCTCTCAGTTTTTTCACAGGTGCCACGAGCAGAGAGAATCGAACCCATCTTCAAGGCCCTTCTTTCTAGTTTTTCATTTTTCTATTACAGTCCTGATTTTACAGGAGCTGTTAAGGCGAGCTGGAGACAAATTTGGCGAAACTGAAGGAGGTTTTTATCCAGCACATGCCCATATACAATAACCTCTTTCAAGTTTTTCCAAGGTGTCATGATTAAAGAGAAACAGGTGTCCGAGTGGACCTCTTTTTCACAGAAATTCGGCCCGTCTTTCATGGTGGACAGTTCCAGATTTTTGGGGATTTGTAGCTATTTTTGACTGAGGAAATTAAATATGAATTACACAACTTGTTGGGGGATCTTCCCTATTGATTTAGAGGATTTTAATGTAAAAGGTTGTTGATTCTTGCACCCAGAAGGCTATTCTCTGTAATATTTTGTCAGATCAACCAAAAATAAATGGACTTTTGCACAGGATTCTTGCGTGTTAACGTTGGCGAAGTTTCCTCTCTTCGTTCAATGTGATCCTTCTCAGTTATCATTATGTTATTCCCTTTCTTATTTTTAAAGGGAGATTTAGCGCATAATTTATCCAGTATACTCTGTGTCGAGATTTTAAGAATCTAAATGTTTTCCCTCTGATACTACAATGAAGAAATTCTTGAATGCTTTTTTGTTGTAGTTGATTATCTCATCTGTTCCTCTTTTACATCACTTTATTTCTAAAGGATCCAACGTCTGCATTACCTTGCCCTGTGGAAATACCTTATAGACCTGTGTTTAATTTCAAACTTGTCATAGACCCCATAGCCCAATGGTCTTCTTTTGCCGTCTCAACTAGAAAAATCCAAGAACATATCCTATTCTGCATAGCTAGCCTAAGATCAAATATATAACAAAGATAAATTTGACAGAGAGATCCCTCTCTAAGTCTTGGAGGGCTAGATCCTTGACTCAAAGAGGTTTTGATGTTGCCTCTGTGACTACCTCCATAGCCTTGGGAAAATTACATAGTGCTAACAGTAGGAAGTGCCACTATCCAAATACCAGACCGATCCCGATGCACTTGAAGCCATGCATGCGATCAAAGAGAAGTCAAGTTCAAATTGCGAGATAAGAGCCTCACCTGTTGTATCTCCAACAACCATCTTGTTCTTCCTCTTCTACGGACAGTTAGTAGCGAGATGCCCATGTTCATGACAATGAAAACACTCCACTTTGGACAAATCCAACGTCTTGAATTTAGACTCAGATTTTGAATGGAATTTATTCCCTTTCCCTTTCCTTGCCTTGGCAGTCAAAGCACATTCCTCTTCATCATCATGCTTTGATGAAGATCCATCTTTGGTGTTTCGTCTGAACTCCTATTGTACTAGATCCGACCATAGTTGTTCCCAATCTGGCAGTTTTTCCCTTCCATTGACAAAGTCTTGATAACTGTGCCAACTCTTGGGAAGTCCTAAGAGAGCCAAGCTCACCAAATCATCAGCAACGACTATTATTCCCACACTTCCAAGCTCATCCCGACATTGGACAAACTTTGTGAGATATTTTGGAATGGAGTTTCCCTTCTCCATCTTGATCTTCCTAAGTTTATCTTTGAGCACCAATTTCCTATGGTCGCTGCTGTTTTGGAACAGATCCGTCAAAACCTTCCACATTGCATGTGGTGTGGCTTTCCCATGGATACTTGAGACACTGTGGTCTTGTACTCCCTCCAACATAATCCTCCTCGCCTTTGCCACTTTCTTTTGCCATGCATCAAGATTTGCAGTGTCTGTCGCTTCTAACTTAGGAACATCTTTGTCAATGTATTCCTTCAAGCCATTGTCTTCGAGTACTGCGTCCATCCTGTCCTTCCAAGCAAAGTAGTTTGAGCTACCCTTGAGTGCATACTCTAACCTCAAGCCATTGAAAGCCATTTCAATCTTGAATCAACTGTAGCACCAAGAAAGTCCTTCTACAAATTCAAATTTTATCCAACCACAAACTCAACTACTATAATCCTTCTTGCTCTGGGAGGTTCTCACCTGACCAGTTACTAGCCTGAGGGAAGTTCACACCTCACCTGTGTATAGCCTGTGAACTGTTTGAGAGAGTTCGCACTATAATGCACTGTGGGGTGAGGGAGGTTCACACCTCTCCTTTAAGAAACCTGCGAGAATGTTAATGAAGTTCACACCTCTCCTTTGAGTAGGGTGCGAGAATTTCTACTCCTAGAAATGAACGAAGTTTTCAGTACTAAGGTTCGCACCCTGCCAAAGACGGGACCTGTGAAAATACTATTATTTTCGCACCTCACTTCTGTGGCTCCATGGCTCTGATACCATGTAGAAATTTTTCAATACAAATTAAGTATTTTCTGCGATTCTTCTGATCTAACAATTATATGCCAATGTTAAATACATAATCGCTTCTACTAATATTCTTGCGGAAATTAAACCATGATCACAAAGTGAAATATCAAGAACACATAACACATAAGTTTTTCCAGGAAAACGTAAATCTAAAAACCCCACTATCATATATTATGTATATCATGGATCATGAAACAATCTCATACAAAACTCTAATCCAAGAGCTCTTAGTACAATACAATCATCTCACACTGTCATACAAAACTCAACAAATACATGTGCCAATTCTGTCTCTAGACAACCTGGCTCCTTTGCACAATTCCTGCAATTAGAATTCTCATAATGAATTCGAATTGCCTAGTTTGCACATGCTCATAAGCATATCCACTGCATGTGTGATTGCATGAGTGCACTTCACTCAAATCACAACTGATAGCCAAATTGTCCCTTTCACGAGCAGGCGTTTCATGTGGGTGCCCACACACTCACCATAGATATCAAGGATATATATTTCCTAACAAGACTATCTCGTCATGGTTCAGGGGTGACACTTACAGGTAGAAGGGGTGGCGGTGAGCCTATGAACTACTACATTAGTCATCATTGTGTGCCAGAAACCAAGAAACATAGTGGTAAGGTTGCTATCAGGGATGTCCAAGATCTTCCTTTATGGACTATCCTCTATATTATTACTGACATGACAGGGAGTGTAGCTCCCCACATGGCTATTTAGAGCCATTTTCAGTATGCATTGGAGTGTATGGAGCCCCGACTCTTCAACTCGTGCGAAGAGATCCTAAAAAACATGAAGAAACAACTTACCAAGTGCAAAAGTGGTGGGTTAAAACAATTTGGATATGGGTTTATTTTGGTATCCTTCTTCCTGGAGAGGGTCCCTATCCTACGCTTGTAGGTGGAGTGGGGTATAACTGCTCCACAGGATCCAAGGATGAAGAGATGGGTAGATCACATGGCTCGACATGGAGGCGGTCACATCGTCAGGTATAACGATGTCTTCTTCGAATGGCTGAGGACTCAAATGCTCATGGTCGATGACTATGCCTATGTCGGGTTATATTTCCATCGAGATCCAGACCTAGCTCTTCCCGAAGGTTCCCAGTGGGGGGACATAGGTAAGAAGGAAATTTTGTTTATATAATGTTTTTGTTATTTTTAATGATATATAAAATGTTTTTTGTGGTGTTTATACGATGACTGATCAAATGCTCTTCAAAAATGCAGATGTGGGGCCTTATCATCCTCAAGGTTCATCCCCTATCCAGAGGTGAGGGGAGAGAGGTGTCGTAGCAGGAGTAGCTGCTGCCAATCTAGAGGCCATAGAACAAAACCTAGAGGGACTCACCATGAATGTCCCTGATGCCACAATAGATGAGATTCTTAGGCATTACCAATGCCACACAGTGGGTGTGTCTGCATCCATCAATCGACTGCTTCGTAGAGTAGCACGGCCAGTCGCATGTTATATTGAGCAACATCCTTGATGCTTTTTTGTATATGAAGCCATATGCTTCACATTTTTTATATTTTGGTCTTCGGACAAAAACACTTTTTGTAAACTTTTATCGTTATTAATATGAGGCTCCTACCAACTTACTTGTTTTATGTACAAAAATGTGATTGGATTTTATAAATGTCTCAAATGTTTGTCTAACACATAATTAGCCAATGCATATATTAATGTATTTATACATCTAGGAATGTGTTGATATTCAATGTAATCAAAATGATGCTCCAAGAGGCGAATTCGTAAACATACCCTTAACAAAGTAGGACTTCGGATGGAATAAACATTACTCAACTGTAGTACTACTAACTGTGAATCAAGTCATACAATAAGATGATTGATTCCAAGTCAAACAATGTCAGTAAATAAATCGATAACTGCATTGTATTCCATGATATTGTTGGTTGCATGACCAAGGCATACACCATGTAGACTGATTATTTCATCCGTAGGTGCATAAATTTCCCAAGCAACAGACGCTAAGTTTTGAGTACTACGACTAGTGCCATCAGCAAAACCAATGTAGGGTAGTGAAAACACCGACATCTAGAAACCAAACACAATGCAAGGTAAGCAGTCGAAAGGTGGAACCAAAAATGAAAAAGCACACAAGAGTATGATACACTAAAAATACACAACACTCATGCAAAAAATGATTTAAGCATAGTACTTCTTCAAGTAAAGCCCATTTATGGGTTCACTCAAAGGGATTCCATCATAATCTCCCAGCGCATAGGCCCCTTTCTCCAAAATTCATTTCACAATATAATGACCCCACCACATGGACTCAAATTTATCGGCCCCTAGCAAATCACGATCTTGCTTGTAAAGAAGAACTAGATCACCTTCAGAAAAAACACGTGGCTTGACATGTTTGTCATATTGGACTTTAACATTTTTTTTCTGGGTTTCAATAGCTAAGGCGGCATCACAATGAGTTTCATCTAATTGCATCAAATACAAAAGATGTTCCTCTTCAGCAGAAGTGTTAGGGAGAAGTTCGACAGCTAGTTTCAAAGATGAGATTTCACATTCAATCAACAAAATTGATTCGATACCATATACTAACTAGAAAGGTGTGAATCCTGTGGCAGCTTAACCGATGTCCGATAGGCCCATAATGTTGAGAATAACACCGTGTGCCAATTTGACTTCTGAATTTCTACCATACGTCGAAGCATAGTAGTGAGAACTTTGTTAATTGCTTCAACCTGGCCATTGGCCTGTGGATAATAGGGGGTTGAGTTTTCATGGCGAAGACCCAACTTCTTAGTAAGTTCAGACATCATAAAATTGCGAAAATGAATACCGTGATCAGTAACAATGGCTTGAGGGACACCAAATATAGTAATGATATGATTGAATATGAATAACACTGAAGTTTTTCTGGTATTATCAAATGTAGGCATCGCCTCGGCCCATTTAGTGAAATAATCCACAGCTACAATAATGTATCCATGTTCCCCGGACGAGTGAGGGTTACATGTCATAAAGTCAATGCCCCATTTGGTGAACGGTCCAACGGAAACTACAGGGTGAAGAGGAGTAGGGTGAGATCAGATCTTATTGTTGTAGGTTTGACGAGCGTGGCATTTCTCGATGACAATAATGCAATTCTTAAACAATGAAGGCCAAAATTACTAGCTCGTAAGATCTTTTGGGTAGTGGCATACCCAGACATATACCACCACATGCTCTAGAGTGACAATCATTCAAATCTTTCTCAGCTTCATCATAGGTGAGACATCGTCAAAATATGAAATCAATACCATGGCGGTAAATGGTATCACCAAGGATAATGTATTGATGGGCTTGATACCATATACGACGATGATATGTACTAGAAATATCAGGCCATAAATTTTGGGTTTAGAGATAGATGGTAATATATCCGTACCATATGTCATTATAATTGATCAGAAAAAGGGATTCGTCAGGTAAGGAATCCTCTGCCACATTTTTTGTCTCAGTAGAGGGAAGGTTACATATCAATTCGAAAAAAACCAAAGAATTCTTTGACTTGGCACGTTCAAACTCTTGGAGAATAACTATCCATTTAGAGTACTTTCCCCCCAGAAATTGTCGAGTAATGATATGTTGCATGGGGTTGCAATCAGAAATGACTGTGGTTTTGCGTAATAAGATGTAGTGACGAAAATGTTGAACAACTTGAACAACTGCCAAGGCTAGCTTCTCCACGTGTAAATATTTGGTTTCAGTAGTCGTAAGACTCCTACTCAAATAGTATATAACATGTTCATCGTGTGAATCATCCTCTTGGACTAAAACCATAACAATGGTAGAGTTTGAAGCAGCTAAGTACAGGAAATAATCATGGCTATAGTTAGGTGGAAATAGTACTCATGTACAGGTTAAGGCGAGTTTCAAAGCCTCAAAGTCTTTGTTTGAAGTATCATCCCATACAAAATTGTAACCTTTCTTGAGGAGCCGAGTAAATCCTTTCGTTACTTCAGCATAATTGGGGATGAATCGACGTAAAATGTTTGCCTTCTCTTGCAAACTTTGGAGTTGGCGTAGTGTGGAAGGAGGAGGTATATTAAGAATAGCCTCAACCTTCAAGGGGTCTACCCAATTCCCATGTATAGACACGATAAAATCAAGAAGTCGGTCAGATTCCACACAAAAAATATATTTGTGCGGATTCAATTGTATGCGATAATAACGACGGTGTAGGAAAATGGCTCGTAAATGCACCAGGTGATCTTGACGACGCATGGAATGCACTGGTAGATCGTCAAGATAGGGTTGTACAATGTTCTTAATGTCATGAAAAGAATAAGACATAGCGCGCCGAAAAGTCGCACCAACATTTTTTAGACCAAAAGGTAATTTCTGGTAGGTGAAGGTTCCCCAAGAGAAAATAAAATAAGTCTTGTGTTGATCCGCTGGTAAAATATTGATTTGACTATAGTCAGATAAACCATCCATCAAGGAGAAGATTTCACTCCCGGCACAGTTGTCAATGATGTGGTCAACGAAAGGGGTAAGATAATTGTCTTTGGGACAAACTTTATTTATATCCCTATAATCTACACAAACGCAGATCGTGCCTTGTTTCTTGTTTACCAGAACAATCTTAGATACCCAAACAGTCAAAGCCACATGATAGACAAATCCATCCTTAGAAGTTTTTCAACTTCAAGCTTGATAGCAACAACTTTACGTGGATGTACTGGGCGAAGTTTCTGTCGAACGGGTTTAGCATCCGGATAAGTCTTAATCTCATGTACAACAATATGATCAGGATCAATACCTGGTATTTCTTCATAACTCCAGAAAAAACGTCACAAAATTCTTGAAAACGAGATTTATAAGTGTGAAGCTCATCAGTAGAACATGAGGCACCGATATGAATATTTTCCACGACTCCATGTTTAATCAATATGTCAAGAGGGATGGTAGGTGAAATATTACTCAAGTTCCCTTCGTACAAAACATCATGTGTTGACTTAGGAATAGAAGAAATAACAACAACGGTAGACAGAGTCGAAATCCGTTGGTAACTCTCTATGCTGTCACGTTCTAGGAAGAGAATAGAACGATGATGTCCATCGTCCCAGAAAGTATCTTCCATAGACATGACCGACATGATCATCTCATCTGTAGGAAAGATCACATGAAATGGATCAGGAGATGTATCACAGAGAGGAGGAGAAGGAGTTGTCGATTGAATAACTTGACAAGATGATTCGACCAGACTTAAAGGCATCATGTCGCTGTAACAGAGATAATCACCAGAGTTAGGTACTATCCACGAGTCATAAAACTCAGGGGTTTCATGAACAGAGGTTGAGATCATATTAATCGAAGCGAAAAAAGGAGGAGGAATATCGGGTGGTGGAATAGGAAATGTACCCATCAAGGTGGAATCTTTTAAAAGACCCACATCGACATTCTCATAACCGAGAGGTGTTTTCGAGATAAAAGGTACATTACTAGTACGTTAATCAGAATTAACGAAGGTCGGTTGGTTGACAGTGACAACCTTTCCTTGGTGCGGGAAACATAACACACGGAAAAGGGTAGACACAACTGCACACATGGAATCAATCCAGCTACAACCAAGTAGAAGGTTGTAATAAAGAGGTGCATCAAAGACCTCAACCTCGATGTTAACGTCTTTGCCTTCTAACGTAATAGAAAACGAAGGAAGAACACTATAAGGTTTAAAACCTATACCATTGAAGGCCTTAACATTATTGTGCGACTCAGTAAGGGCAAGAGAGTCGATAGATTTCCAACAAGTAACAGACATAATGCAAGTCAAGGCTCCTTCATCAATAACGGTTCGACATATATTTTTATTTTCCACAACAACTTCGATCTGAAACACTAATTGAGGAGGAAGCCTTGGAATATGATCTTACAAGTCAAAGATTATCAAATTGGTATCGATAGGATCAATTCCACAAATAACCTTTAACAACGCCTTTCGTTGAGTATAACAACTTTGAAGTACTTTAAGAGCCGACATCGCAAAGGGTGATTGCATAAGGTATTCTACAATATTGTAGTTTTGGGTAGCATGTGTGTGAGGATTAAATGAAGACTTTCGAACAATGCCCTTGGGAGGAGGATGAAGAAATGTATCCAGGCCCAGTTGTTTGAGATGAAGAGGAATATTTAGAGGTGAAGTTGGGAGAGGATGTCGAACCAATGAAGTTGGTAAATCATCAACTTTCTCCTTTGATGGAGAATAATCTTTGGCTCAAGTTGCGACTGCAACTTTGTTCTTCTTGGAGTCACCAGTACACGTAAGGACATAAGATGATGTAGAGGGAGAAAGTTGTTCATGAATGACCAATTAGGCTTACTACTGAGAAGGAAACAGTTATGACAAGATGGCAGGTGTAGAAGGCTTCCTAGTCCCTTGCAGGAACTTAGTAACCTTAGCACGTCACAAACAATCTTTCGTATAATGATCGTCACCACAAATAAGACAAGGGTAACGAGGTTTACATTTATCTTTATCATCAACTAGCTGTGTTTTGGGTTTCTCAAATTGTTGATTATTATTTTTTTCCTCCTTATTCTTACCCTTCCCTTTCTTTTTATTTTTATTTTTACCGGAGGCGTAGATTGAACCGAATTAACTTCAGAGGTTTTACTGAAAGAAGGAGTAGGAGTAGGAGTATTTTGTACATTAGAAGTGGTATAATTGGGATTGGTATGACTGGCTTGGGTAGACTGAGTCTCAGCATGAAAGATTCCAATCACACTATCAGTAGCATGAGAAGCTAATGGAGGTGTTGGGGTAGGATTCGTAGAAGGGCGAGGAGCATGAGATCAAGTCGTAAAGTGTGCCTGTTTGCAAATAAACGAGATGTAGATATTGAGCACGACTAATCGCTTTCTCTTCAGTGACGACACCACCCATGGAAACATCATGGGAGATAGGCCCAATGAGTGATTTGGTAAACTACTCAGCCAATAGTTGATCAGGAAGGGGAACTTTGATTAAGCATCTTCTTCTCCTCCACTCATGGATATGATCAGAAATATGAGTGGAAGAGGATTGTTTAAAAGAACTCAAAATTTTGTTTCCTGTCTTGTATCGAATTGACAAATGGTAATGGGTTAAGAAGGCCATGGCTAGTGTATTGAAGTCATTAAAGAATCCTTGTGGTAACTCAATGTAACATTTGGTCCGAACTTGTGAGAGTTCGTTGAAAAAGTCGTAATATTATAGTGTCATCCATCAATGAGTTGGACGAACACAAAAGATGAAAAGTCATGACATGATTATTTCGGTGTTCTCCTGATCGACTGTCAAACTTAGGAGTGTCAGATGGTAATTTATCTGATATGGCGGGACAATAAGGAGAATGAAAAATAGGATCATTCAAAATCCTAGATAAATCCAGTAAATCCAAAGTAGCAAGAAAAGACAATTGTTTGTTCACTTGAGGAAACTGGTAGTTTTGAGGAAGGAGTCCCGTAGGTATACCAATAGGACCATAGGAAATTTATATATAGTTACACACTCCTGACAGATTCGATTGTGGAGGGTTTTGATTCAAATAGCCAACATGATTGGTTGATTAAGTATGTTCCCTTGGAAAGGAATACTAGACTGAAAATGTTGACCCCAAGTAGGATTCATAGAACCTGGATACGATTGTCCGAAATTAGGGGGTACAAAAGCATTAACTTGAGGGTGTTGCGCCCCAGATGGTTGTGGATTCCCTAGGAAGGGAAGATTACAAGGTTGGATTGTAACGCAGGTATATTTTGTCCATAAACTCAGTTATGGCCTCCAACTTGAGGTTTCCCCTCAAGTTGGGGTTGGCCTCCAATAAGAATCTGAAAACCAAAAGTGAAAAAAATGACTGGTGCCTCCAACAATATTGGAGCTACTAGGGCCATGATGATTCGGTCCTCCAGGTGAAGGTGAAGGAGGAATGTAAGGCCCTCCAGAGATAACCTGGGTAGGTGTAGGAACATAATGACCAACAACATTATACTCACAAGGAATAAAAAATTTAGACCCTCCGGATGGATTTTGGGTGGGAATAGGAATGGAAGTATTCAAAGCGTTATACCCAGAGGGAAGTCACGGATTTGGTCTAAGTGGAAGTGGGGTTCCAATAGGAGCTTGAGTGATAACCACATTTCCAGTAGAAACAGTCGTAGCTTGTGGGACCATGGTAGAGTGGGAAATATGGAGAGGAAGAATTGAGTGAGAACCAATCAACAATTGGTCTGAAACTGTGACGACATTACCGGTTGTGC
Source organism: Picea engelmannii (assembly GCA_009831015.1). NCBI lineage: Eukaryota > Viridiplantae > Streptophyta > Pinopsida > Pinales > Pinaceae > Picea > Picea engelmannii. Next base: position 725,369 of record ML792735.1, read on the forward strand.
CAGTAAAATGATCTAAAGGTATCGTATAGGTAACATACGTCTCATGCATTTGTGATTCCTTGGGTTGATTAGAACTCGTTCCTAGTGTGTCAAAAATATCGTGTCCTGAGCTAGGATTAAAAATTTCGGCACTATGAACCCAGGTTCTAAATGATTCACTTTAAAAAAATGGATCATTTACTCTAGAATCTACGTTAGGTCTAGTAGGTACTTCAATATTTTCGCCAACAACAAGTTCTCCCGATGAGTTCATCCAGAGAAAATGTGGATCTTGTCTAACACTCAATAACAGATTTATGGGAAGTTCGAATGCCTCCAAAGAATCCAAAATAATTATGAATTCCTATAAAGAATGTGAACTTCCAATCTCAGAGGCTACTTCGTTATTGACTTCCCCTCAGGAGATCCCTCTGGTGAGTTAGGAAGCAAAGGGAGGTAACTTTCCGGATCTTCTGGAGGTAACCCTTGCACCCTACGTGAACATCGAAGGCCAATGTTGGCTGCACCAAATAAAGAATGAAACAAATCTATGGCCAACTAGAGAAACAGACAACACTTACTAATAAAATATAAAAATCAAACCAAGAAAACAAACCTTCTTGTTTCAAATTCACTAGTTGGTGATGAAATCCAATGTCGTGAAATCAAGACAAGAAGGGGCTGGGATAAAGAGGGTGGAAAAGTTACGTTGATGACCTGCTTAATGGACTTATGTTAGAAAAATAGGACCACGGAGCAATAAAATAAAACAAATGCGGAAATAAAACACAGAAGATACACAATACAAGAGAGACATAGATTTATGTGGTTCACCCAGTGTGGGCTACGTCCACCAGAGAAATTGCCAGGTCCTTTCTTTATTATTATCCAGCAAAATGAAGGGATACAACCTACAGCAAAACCCGTTGTAAATTCCTCTTCTTTCTCTTACAGTCTCCTCTCTCAGAATACAATCCTCGCCAACATACATAGCTGCAATACATTTCCCTCATAAAAGAGGGTTGCCTTCTAGGGAAAAAAACCCTAACATAATCTCTATCATTAGATCTGCGACCTTATAATGAACGGTCCAGATTTACAATGAAATTACAATATACTTTTACAAGGC
>ML792735.1:737569-753309 GCA_009831015.1 Picea engelmannii
TTTCCTCTATCCTTTTGTCTTCCCCTGTTCTCCATGTTCAACACATTACCTGATGTCTCACCTGTGCTTTTCCATTGCATTTCCTCACTAAGGATAACACCAACAACATCATCAAATTTTAAAGTATTTGAACCAGAGACAGATTTACTTACAACCATGACCAAGCCATTCTAGCTTTCTGGCAATGAGCACGAGATTATAAGAGCCCTAACCTCATCATCAAAGTCCACTTTTACAGAACTTAGTTGATTAGTAACCGTATTAAATTTATTTAAATGATCTGCAACAGACCCACCTTCCGACATCTTCATATTAAATAATCTCTTCATTAGAAATACCTTATTGGATGCCGAGGGTTTTTCATATAATTTGGCCAACGTGTCCATCAAACCCTTCGTTGTCTTTTCTTTTGAGATATTGAAAGCCACCGACGCTGCCAAGCTCAGCCGTATCGTTCCTAGAGCCTTTCTGTCAAGAATCTCCCATTCTTCATCCTTCATGGCTGTCGGCTTCTTTGCTACTCCGCTTAATGGTAGGAATAGATCCTTCTGATATAAATAATCTTCCATCTGCATCTTCCATAATTGGTAGTTTTGGCCGTTAAATTTCTCAACCCTAAACTTTCCATCTTCCGACATTGCTCCCACTTGAACTAGGAACCCTCTTTTCCTGCAAGTTACCTTACGCTCTGATACCAGTTGTTAGAAAAACAGGACCGCGGAGCAATAAAATAAAACAATTGCGGAAATAAAACACAGAAGATACACAATACAAGAGAGACACAAATTTACGTGGTTCACCCAGTGTGGGCTACGTCCACCAGAGAAATATCCAGGTCCTTTCTTTATCATTATTCAGCAAAATGAAGGGATACAACCTACAACAAAACCCGTTGTAACTTCCTCTTCTTTCTCTTACAGTCTCCTCTCTCAGAATACAATCCTCGTTAACATACATAGCCGCAATACATTTCCCTCATAAAAGAGGGTTGCCTTCTAGGGCAAAAAACCCTAACATAAATTATATCGTTAGATCTGCGACCTTATAATGAACGGTCCAGATTTACAATATACTTTTACAAGGCAATTTTTGCTTCGGGGGCCCACTTGCCCCCAGACCCCCCAGCCGGGGGGATAGCCCCCCCGGACCCCGCAGAGGGGGTACCCCCCCTCTGCACCCTCCCACGTGGAAGAGTGTACATACTTCTGGGGTGTAAATACTTCATGGGGTATAAACACGACTGAAAGTAAAAGACCTCTAAATCAGGAAGATAATCAGGCTCCACAACCAACAACTTACACCCTGGTGCAAGCTCCCACACATAATAGTGGGTATACCCTCCAAGGAGCCCGAGTGAGTTTGGCCAATGTTGATTCCAAGTACTGTGAAGATTTTCCCCTCCACAGTCACCTCGTGTAAAGACCCTAAAGAGATAGGCTACTAAGGTTACCAATTATGATAATGATGCTTGGGGAAATATTCGACAGTCCGATCCATGCGCAAAGGCAGGGTATCTAGCCCGAAATCAACTCAAGAAGCTCCCACACATAATCGTGGGTATACCCTCAAGTGACCCCCAATAATACGCGCAATCTCTACACTAAAATCAACAAAGTAGGGTGAGTAACTCTTCTAGTTCTAATGTGACCTCATGATTGACCCTTGTGTTAGAAGGGCTTCCCAAGACAAAATGTAGCAAGTGGATTTGAACTCTCCCTATCACAAGATACTATTGTGTGTTTTGATGCTTTGGAGAGTGTACCTTACAACCTATTCGAAAGCACTATCCTAGCTAATGTTGGTGAAGAGAATTTCTAGAAAATAAAAGTTGCTAATAAATTTTAAAATTATGTTGTGTTTTAAAGGTTGTTGTTTACTCAAAAGGGAGATGGAAATGAAACTGATGACGTTGTGACCTTGACCCAATAAAATGAAAGAAGACATGAATATGCAATATTTCAATTCAATGAACTCTGATTATAGTAGGGAGAAGTTATTTCTGAAGTACAAAAGTTACAAATCACAATTTCTCAGTTTCGAATGACCAAAATTCCAAATAATCATAAGCTACAAAATTTTCCAATTTTCTCTCTTAATCAAATATTTTGAATGCGAGAATTTTCTTGTGAACAATTACTAAAAATAAGAAGTGACTTCAGTTCTTTCTTTTTCAAATCAGATCAGAGATGTAATGAAGAAAAATAAATCGTAATCCAAGAAAATCAAGACATTTTCAACATAATTCCCAAATCAAAACTCATAATATAGACAAAAATGAAGATGATAGGAAAGCCTTTTGTTAAATACAAACAAAAATGTCTCTCAATCAATAAAGAATCTGGAAAGTAAAATCAATCCAAAACTCTAAACAAATCAAAGACCCTTTGTCAAACAAGAACTCAAATCAGGATCCAAAAATTATACCCTTGTGACAAGAATCAAAAGCAAAACTTTCAAAATTTATAAAGAAAGACTTTCAATTTCTGAAAACCAATCGAACACAAGCTTTAAACTTATAAAACAATCAATCACTGGTATCAGAGGTTCATCCCAGGCAATTGGGGAAAAACTGGGTGGAAAAAAGAAAAAAATGGTGCTTCCAACAATTCCTACAGGAATCGTCGCAGGCTGACAATGGAGCATGGTGCGACGATCGAAGGTCGTCGCAGACTACCAATAGGGCACAGTGAGACGTCGTCACACTGGTTTTCATCAGCAGGGTGCGATGCAAAGGGTTGTTGCAGTCTATCTCTATATTACAATGCGACAATCTCTATAACTAAGGGAAAAATGGAAGAAAGACAAAAAATCTAATTGAACTTTCAGACCTAGGGAGTCCATATGGATCACCCACAGACTCAGAGAATGAATTTAATCAAAATAAGGCAAGCTAAAAGCAAATAAGAGGCAAAAAAACCAAAAGAAAGTCATATCCCCAACATGGTCACCAATTTTGTTATTGGATTAATCAGTAAGTGCGGACACAAACATATCTCCCTAGATCCCACTGGAAACTAGAACAAAACATAACATAATGCACACTTCACCTTAAACTTCATCATCATATAAACTAGTTTAATGAGTTACAAGAGATGTACCTTTTAAACAAAGCTTTTCCTCGCTAGTGTTGTCTTTGTAGTTCCTTCCTTGAGTTTGCAGAATAGAAAGCTTGTCCAAGAGTCACAAACCAACAAAGAAGAGGAACAAAGATCTATCTATTCTAATGAAGTCTATGTATATGATCAAGGAATTATACAATAGAAGACGAGATGCTTATATAGGAAAGAAATGCATTAATGTATTAAGTGAATAGAAAGTGGAGAATACAACCCATGCCTTGATGTTGCAAGGTCCCCTTTCGATGGCTCTTTGCTTCAAACCACACACCTTTGCTCCAAATGCCTTGAATGAAGAAGATCCAGAATCTGACTTGAAGAACTAAAGCAAAGCTCTCAAGCACAATCTGAAGCATAACTCTCCATACAAATCTTAGCCTATTCAACCTTAGCCTTTTCCATGAGAGATCCCTCTTTATATAGTGTGAAAGAGAGATGGATGAGGAGATTAGGATGATCCCACCAAATCAGAGAAGCGAGTAAGATCCAAATCGATCGGAGGCCACCTCATCTTCTAGAAGATTCCCTTCTAGAAAATTCGTGAAATTTGACTTTTCCCAAGCTTTAAGCATCGTCACACCATACATTCTTAGCATCATGCAATGACTTCACAGTCGAGGTATAGTGCAGGATGCAATGATCATGCATCGCCGCACCCTATGTATTAACAGGGTGTGACGACCTTCCTTCATATGGTTTTTGGCAAAGGAAAGTAAATCACTTTTCCCATGGAGAAAGCCTCTTTAGTATTTTTTAAGGAACATGCACACATGTTGTAAGGTGATCACTGAGGTGACCAAAATAATGTGTAACACATGCAAGCATAGATGGCGGTTGCAAAATGTGTGGCACATGGCCCAAGTTCATTGGGAACCCATCCGTCGCATCGTAGCATCCCAAATGTCACCTCCACTACTACTCCAAAGCTCCCACCTTTGTTGATTTCCATAGCTTCTAGAAGTGATAGTACCCAACGTCATTATGAGGTTGAATGTGTTAAGGATGAACATGAGGTTCCAAATTGTTCGCATGTGGGAGAGAAGGATTACCCAATCTCTTCACAAGTTACGTGCTTGTATGATCATCATGTTGATGAATGAACCGCTGCAAGACTTTATGCCAAGGACATGAATGACATATTGAATGGGAATTGGGGATCTTCTTCCCATGTAACCGATCATCATGGCTCGTCATGTGAATGATAGAGAAATTGGTAAGTTCATTGAAAATTTAAAGGTGCCCCTCACCTTCATTTTCAGTTCTAACATCTACTACTTGACTCTGTCAAATACTTTCCTGTTGGTTTGCATTCCCTTTGTCTGTGGATCTATCACTCCCTTTGCCATGTTTCCCCCTACTATGGCACCTGGCAGTCGTAAACCCTCTCTTCGGGCGTTGGTATCTATCAGGTTGGGCCATCCCATGCATCAAAGGCAACATTGGATGTTCCAGAGCATTATGAAAAACATGTGCCTGTGGATGACAAAGTGGCCATGTCGGCCCTAGAAGCTAAGGTCCGCCTAGTCTGGGAATTCACTAAGGATACAAAAGTTGATTTCCAAGTAGGGGGAGTGATTCCACATCTGGGTTGTGCCAGGACCAAAAACTCCAAGTTTTTCCATATCCTCGATCTCTATTGGCATGTCAAAAACATGGTTGCACTCGACATACTGGCCAAAGATGATTACTTTTGTTAGATAAAGGGTAGAATGGAAATGTTGGAGCTTCAGAACAAGTATTTGTTGAAATTTATCACCTAACTGGCTCGCAAACATGGAGGCGTCTTTCAACCACCTGCTACCCATGTTTTTGATATCAGTGTCGGTCCTGGAACTCCTTCCACTGGTCCAAATGTTGGCGTCCCTGCTACTAGCACCAGTCCTGGAGCTTCCTCTACCATGGGTGACCCTCTAAAAATGGAACCTCAAGTTCCTAATACTTTTTAGAATGTTATATGGTTTCCATATTTTTTGCAAATTTTTTTTCTAGTTCTCAGACATGGTTATGGCCACCTTAGACTTATAGCTATATATTACAGTTTATGGGAAAGTCGGAAACAACTACATTGTGCCTCGTTTCCCCACTGGGGTAGGCCTTTTTGCTTTTAGAACATAAGGGAATACTAAATTATACATATTGTAAATATTAATGTAAATTTTGACTTAAAGAAAAAATTACTAAACAACTTATTATTTATTATTGACATACATATAATTATAAATTAAATATACATACAAATTTATTATTTAAAATAATCAAACTTATTTTAAAATATCAAATAAAAAATTATTATTTAAAATAATCAAAATTATTTTAAAATATCAAATAATATATTTGATGATTAATTATCTTATTTATTATTCTCACATATTTTTTAATAAATTTTATAAAAAATAAAAATAAAATAAAAATTATGTATTGTTGGAATTACAAGTTTTAATCCTTGAAATTGTAATATGGAGTTGTTCCAATGAATATGGGTATCTATAGATCCATTTGCAATGTAATAATTTGCAAAATTGCAGAATTTCATTATTGAAATCATGATTTTCCATTGTTGAATTCTATCAAATAACTTGCTAGAGAGAGAAGTTGCTACAAGATTAGATAGCTCCATGTGATAGTTATTTGAGTTTCTTGTAAAGGGAAAATGGGCTTTGTTATGTGTAGGAAATTGGAATTGGATGTATAGACAAAAATAGACCCCTTTAACTTTCATTGAAAACATTTTGAATCCAAAGTAATAATTCTACTAGAAGGTACAAGATGCTCCAACAATATTTTCGAGTTTAGGTGTTTGTTCTAAACCCATCAAGTGCTAAAAATAACATTTGAATTTAATTTAATGTCCCTATATTGTTGACTAAGTATAGTTGTTGGTTAGAGAATTGAGAAAGGGAATAACTTAGTTTAACCATTAGGGAAAAGATTTATAGTTGTAAAAGAAATTCAAAGTTACAAAATAGGGGTATCTTATAGTTGTTTCACACACATAGACACACACACACCCAATAATATGTCTCATAAAGTAGGAGGTGAAGGTTAAGCAAGCAAGCGTATTCACCCTTTCAAATAATCAATCATTATGTTAGTAGAAGATATCACGCCCTTGTGGTTGTCTTCATTGAACACTTGACAAATAAATTGGTCAAGATGTTATTTTTTACTTGTGGAAGTTGTGATTAATTGATAAATAAATTATTGAAGCTATGCGTCTAGACAATTTGTCAAAGCAAATCTTAAGTGGAAAAACTATTATGCTATTGTCATTGTTTATGCCCAATATGCCCAAGTATCCTTTTCCTTTATCAATGGTGAAATACTAGTTGCACAATCTTAGAATACAAACATGGAAATGTGAACAAGAACAAACAAATAAGAACATACAATTTATTTTTTTAAATCATATCTTGGAGAAAACCTCGAATGAAGATGAAAAAACTCCAACATTAAAGGCATTATTTTATTACTCTCATAAGAAATTAAAAATCCTTGAACACACTCTCCAAACGAAGATCATTGTGTGCTTTAATGAACCAAACCATTACATTACAGAGGATTCTTGATCATCTAAATTATCGTTAATTTTCTCTCCTACCTAAATTGTTGAGCACACAATGACGTGGAAAATTATCTTTGATTGCCTTCAAAAACTATTTGGATTGGACTATTTTTTTTTTAACAAAATGTCTACGTTTGGTGGCATTCCCCTAGTGATGTAATGGGGGCCTAAGGGCCCATTAGAGGTAATAATAGGATAGGTTTAGTAGTTATTTAATGTAATGTGGATGGGGTCCACTATGCTAGTTATTATTAAAAAGGCCCATTAGGTAGTTATCATTCAATAAATGTAATATGACCCTGTCTTTAATGTAAGGGGCACTAGTGGTTAGGGTTAGGGCTTGTTGAGTAACTATAAATTAAGATAGAATCCTTATTATGGGATATGTCAAGTAATTAACTTTGTATTGGTACATTTCTCATTTGGAGGTTTCCCCTTTGAAGAGATATGTGAGTAGGTGTTTGTCCTTCTATAAAAGGATCATTGCATGGTGTTACCCTACCTTAAGGGTTTTGGAAAAAAAAAGGTGTTATATATTTCCTAGCATATTGTTGAATATATTGTTTTTAATTCATATTCAACATTAAGGATCATAACAAGCGGTATCATATCACTTTCTTGGGCCAAGGGGAAGCATTATTTATTTACATATTTGTTTGGACTAGATTGCAGCCATTAGAAGTAGAGTGGTTGTTCCATTTTCGAATTGGGATCATAATAGTGATTATGAGCAGTATCAAAAAAGTTACAACTATTTCAAGTTGCAACCTCAAAACCACCACAAACAATTCTTGCATACAATTATCTCTCTATCTATGAACCATATTGTAGCCATACAACTGCCATCAAAAACAAAGTTGGGGTGCCATTTCAGATTTGGAGTCATAGTAGAGATTTTGGGATGTATCATGGAAGTTACAACTATTTAAGTTGTGACTCAAAACTATCACAAGAAATTCTTGTAGTGCACTTTTCTCTTTGTTTATGCACCAAATTGTAGTGGGATTAGTGCCATTATAAGTAGAATGGTTGTGCCATTTTTGAATTGGGGTCATGATAATGATTCTAATAAGTATTGAAAAATTTAAAACTATTTCAAGTTATAGCCTCAAAACCCTAGTGGAACCACATGATGTAGACAATGGTGGAATGGATTATCGAATGTATCAACAAAAATTAGATAGACATATTTGCATGGTATGATTTAGAAGAAGCTTGTGAAGAATAGTATATGGACATTTTTCACTTATGTGAGGACAACTACTTTAAGCTTCTCTTTGATGAACATACGCCTCCATGTGAACATCATTTAGGGAATCATGATCAAATTATGACTACCGGTTTTCAATTTGAATCTCCCCTAGTGGTAATGTTCCATCTAGATCCACAAACACCCTTTTGACGCAATATGAATGATATTTTTGTTATGGATGGTCCTAATATATGCGTGGACGAATATTTTGATCCATATGACCTTGATGAGCATCTTCAACAAAGCACTCAACCATTCATTATTTTCATGTGTCATTAGTGGGGAGCTAACATGCACACCCATACATGGGACCCCAACTTATGGATGTATTTCTTGGACTACTCCATTCTTAGCATTGAAGACACCACCAATATCTAGGACTTCGGCCTATGGATGCATTTCTTGTACAAATTCCTTCTCAACATTGACGATAGCATCCACACAAGGCACCCTAGTTTGTTGATCTACATCATAGGTACAAGCATTGAGGGAAATGATTTTCAAACGAGGATAAAATGGTGGGATCCCCCTAATGATGTAACAGGGGGCTAGGGGTCCATTAGAGTTAATAATAGGATAGTTATGGTGGTAATTTAATATAATGTGGATGAGATCCAATATGTTAGTTATTATAAAATAAGATCCACTAGGTAGTTACCATTCAATAAATGTAATATGGCATAGTCATTAATGTAAGAGCCACTAGTGGTTAGGGTTACGGATTTCTAGGTAACTATAAGTAAGGATGGAGTCCTCCTTATGATATATGTCAAGCAATTAACATTGTATTGGATAATTCCTCAATTGGAAGTTTCCCCCTCAAAGAGGCATCTAAACATGTCTTTATCCTTCCATAAAAGGATTATTGTATGATATTACCCTACCTTAAGGGTTTTGGATATAAATTAAATATTTGAGCTATCCTGAGATATTCTTGGATATATTGTTTGTTATTCATGTTTAACGTTAAGAAACATAACACATTTATGTCAATTTTCATATGCAACTCTATGTGACTAATTTCAGATCTGAAAATTGTTTTCTAGTGATCTAACTATCACTAAACAACTTTACACTGAAATTTTTGACTGAAAACATATGCAACGAAAAAAATAAGATCAGAGATGAATCATCAATACACAAGAGACATGATAGTTATGTTATGTAACTTTATCCAATCCTTCAAATCTGAGGACAAAAACCAGTCCTCTCAACTAATACAATATCACCAAATATGAGGACACCTAGTGTCATGTGAGAATACTTGCCTGAAGCTACAAAAATTAACGCTCCCTCTTAGCAAGGAAGGTATTCTCACCACACTCCACAAGTGGGAATGCCTCCTGATGATACCAAAGAATCAACACTCCCTCTTAGAGAGGGAGGCATTCCATCCTCCATCATCACCTGGAAGTAGCTATGTATTTGGTATTGGATCCTCTACCACAAATGCTCTCCAATCTGTCTGATTGGATGCTCCCTTTGTCATCGAAGAAAAACTTACCCTCCAATCCTCCTAACTAGTTGCATCCTCGATCACTGAAGAAAATCATGTTGTCTGACATGATCCTATCTTGGAAGACACCCTGCTCCTAGAAGCCTCATGCCTATGAACCTCTTGTCTGTCCATCTCAACCCATGACACCTACATGACAGTATTGTAAGATGCCTCTCTCCCATCTTGAACTGAAGGTTGGATCCCACTGAGCGACTGACTCTCCCTATGAAGTCATACTACCTCTAATATTCCTGGATCCCTTTGAAGTCAGACTCCCTTTGAGTCTGTTGAATCCCTCTGAGTTCACATAACCTTCAGAGCTACTTGATCCATGTCCATTGTCCTCTGCATAGTCTTGGGAAGCTACTCCTCCCATTTGAATCTTGAGGGTTCAATCCCTTTGAACTCTGGTTCCCTCTGAGCATGTACCACTAGTGGAGCTACTTGCTTCCTTTGTACATGTGCTACTGGTGGGGCCACCTGCCTCACCACTAGTGGAGCTACCTACTCCCTCAGTGGGGCCACTTGCCTCACCACTAGTGGAGCTACCTACTACCTTTGTTCTATTAGTGGGGCCACCTACCACACCACTGGTGGAGCCACCTACTCCTCCTCATCTATATCTCTGCTCTTTTTGGTCACAACATGCATATGTTTTCCCCTTAGCGTAACTCCAAGAACCATCACTAATTTGAAGCTAGATTGTATGGGCACAAAAAATACATGTCAATATAAAAATGATATGTGGTGCCCCTTCCTCTCAATCTCCAATATTCAGAGAACACTCCTCCTGAGTTCTGGCACCCATAACACATTTTACAACCTCAACACCTCTCTGGAATCTAATCAAAATGATATTGTACCAGATCCTTGTACTGCATGCTTGACTCTCATGCCAAGCTCCACACATACGTTTGAGCGAATCTTTGTGAAATTGTCAAACAACTCTCTAGCACATGTCATATGGAAAGATGCTCCGCTATCTACCAACTAAGTCCCCCTGCTAGAGACTATACCTGAAAGGGTGGAGACCAAAAATATCTCCCTCTGGAACTTGTATGAAACCTCATCAACCTCTGCTACTGATGCATGTTTCCTTATTCCCCTTCCCCTTTGGTGTGGACATTGTGAAGCGAAATGACCATATTCATTACACTCAAACCATTTGTATCCTCCTTGGACACCAACCGAGTCTCCTCCTAGAGACAATCAATCCATATCCTATCAATCCCTAACAACATCTCTCGTGCACAAATACCTTGCACAAAAGGTTCCCAAAACTCAAGAATATCAACTCAACGTCCATAACACACGTCCATCCTGGAACAACATTGCATAGTCCTACTCCTCAATCCTTGAGGCTAAGAACACACTCTTGGCACCATAGCACATTTTCCACTCGCAAAACACCCCCTGAATCCGTTCGAAATGCTTTAGATCACTGTACTACATGTCTGGTCTTCCTACCAAGCTCCTTGTACATACCTGGGTCATACATTGTGAAAGTCATGAACAAATCATGTGCCCCTATCATGTGTTGATGGCTCTCACTAGATAAGAACCATGCAATCCTCCAAGGAAAGCATCCTTATTCCTCAAGTCATGACCATCCAATGAAATTCTACCCAATCCCATCATCCAAGTCACCAAAACATCTATGTGTCTGCACATGCTACCACTGATCTTGTGTCCTTGTCTTAATAGTCCCAAACTACAGTTTGACACTTAGTGTATTCCACTCTAGACCTCTGCAACTCATCTTTCCAAATGTCCTCATCCTCCTGGGTCGAATACCACGTACATTGTCATACCTCGAAAATGTACAACTCTCTATCCCAATGAAAACTTTATCTCATCAACCTGCCAAACATATGAAGTCATCTCATCCATGCTAAAGCACATGAGATGTACCCATCGTAACTCACCATGACAAGTCATTGAAAGTTCATCCACGGGGTTGGAAATCTGCCACACAACATGTTGTTGTGATCCAGGCTCTCCGCCAATCCACCAGAACTCCCAACCTGCCATACCACCGAGCTACAATATCCCAAAACTGCTCGTCTAAATGGTCTACTCCATGTCTCAAACTAGATACCATATAACATGTTGCCACTTGCAACCGTCACTGTAGCTCCCTCTCAGAGATATCACCTGTGACCTACTTGGAACAAGGACAAGAACAACGCTCCTCCAGTGTTTTATCCAAAAATGTGTCACAAGATGATCCCCTTTGATTTAAATCCCAAGCTTTGATACCATGCCAATTTTCACATGCAACTCTATGTGACTAATTTCAGATCTGAAAATTGCTTCCTAGTGATCTAACTATCATTGAACAAATTTACACTGAAATTATTGACTGAAAACATATGCAACATAAACAACAAGATAAGAGATGAATCATCAACACACAAGAGACATAATTTTCCACCCTAGCATAATTTTGCTTTGCTGAAATCACCAAGCCTCCTAGCACAAGTGCGGACTCACTTATGCTAACTCCATTCTTCCACTATGATACACTGAGATGTCACAATGAACTCTCTCCTTTATATATAATCCTTGGGGGTCAGCGTAGAAGCCCCTCCACAATTCAACATCAAACTAGGATTTCCTTTTGGGTGTGAAGCCCCAACACAAGCCCAAAAATCCCATCACCAAACCCATGAAGCCCCCACTCAAATCCAAGGGGGTTTTCACCAAACTGAAAGTGTGACGCGGTGCCCACGACAATTCCCACATGCCCAACATCTAGTGTCATGTGAGAATACTTTCCCAAAGCTATAAAAATCAACACTTTAAACTTTATTAAAAAATGATATGCACATGCATGTGATATATAAAAAAAGGTGTCTTGCAAAGTAGCCATCATAAGCCAAAAATATTAGACACCTAGTCTACCCTCATAGGGATATCAAAAAATTGAAAGTCCAGGCTCCAATGATTATATATAACAACACAAAAACAAACATATGATCAAGGGATAGAGTATAAAAATCAAAAACCAAATGTGGAGGCCAATTGGTTATAATAAATATGGACATTAAAACCTAAGCAAAAACAACAAGTCTTGAATTTGTAATAGGATCATGATCATCTAGGTTCGATCCCCACCCCATTGAACGATATCTCATCAAGGGGTGGAGTGGGGTCCCATCCGTCATCATTCTTTTTCTTGAGATGCTTCTCCATCGAGATAGCCAATTCAATTCGAGGGAGCTTATTATTTTTAGGCCGAGGGGGGCAACCAACTATGGTTCTCTCAACATCATCTCCTATATTTATTACGCTCTCAAACTAAGAAATCTACTCTATAATGAGGCATGCTACCAGACTATTGTGAACACTCCTATTATCATAAGGATCATGATATGTTCGAATTTATATGATGCCACAAATTAAAGCTCACAAGTAATATGAACTTACACACAAGAGGAGAGGAGGTTTCAAAGTCATAGCAATGATTCATAGGTGTCAAATAACCGACTATTTATTATCCACACAAATGCACTCACATAACATGTCCCACAGAGGGGGAGGTTGATAAAGCATGTATATTCATTGTTGAAATTCATATAAACTATTCCAAGATGTTGAACATGGTGTAGTATTCGACTATTTATTATCATCTTTAATATTCACACATAAGCGCAAAACAATCCCATGAAGAAGAGAAGTGGAAGACCAAGCAAGAATGAGTATTCATGTCACAACCAGTCAATTGGGTTTATCCCGAGTGGTTTATGCTAAGGGGTCCCCCCCCCCCGACCCAGGCTCAATTCTCGCAAGTGACACGTTGAGCTTTTAAATGAGCACGCTATTGAAAAAGCATCGACTTTCTACAAAATCTGGTTTACCCCAAATACAATCCTCCAAATGAGGGGATGTGCCTGGTGGGTTTCCCTAGAAATTATTCCAAGGAAAAAAAAATCATGTCATAACCAATCAGTCATTATGTTAGTAGGAGGGGCACTAACTCTATAAACATTGTTGTTATTGTTGAGATTTTACGTTCAATTTGAACATTTTTACCCATTTTGAACATTTTTTACATTTGCTTTTGGAGATAAAACCACAAACAATGACATGCAATTTAACACACTGACGTGCAATATAACACATAATTTTTACTGGTTATACAATAGCCTACTTGTCATTTTCTCCTTGTAATGGTTTTCTCCACACACACACACACACAATTTTAAAAATTTATTATTTCTTTCCTATAAATGTGCATATTTTTATGGTTTTCTCCTCATGTGGTGATTATTATCTAATATTATATTAATATATATCATTTAAAATGTTCAATATTAAATTCTAATTAATTTATAAAATGCATTGTTTGTTGGAAGAAGGAGAAGTTAGAACTTAAAATATTGGGGATTCGGGTCGAGAAGGGATTGCTTAAACCTCAAGTGTGTATAATTTGCAAGCAGAAAGCTTGGACAAATATCAACTTGTGCAAGGTTCTCCTGAAAGGAAAAATAATTACAAGCAACTTTTTATGAATTTCTTTTCTTATTAATGGCTTTGTAAGTTTCGGAAAATAAAAAAAAATTAAAATATTTTGTTAGGTGAAATTATCATTTGTCCATTCACCAATCAATCATTATTTCAATATGAAAAAATATTATTTACGTAGAGATTTTTATTGTAATATAATGATATGTGATATTTAAATTTTGCTATTAATTAGATTTTATAATTAAAATGTCATGGTATTTTTTCTAAGAAAAAAATCACAATTTCTATTCCGTGATAAAACTAAAATCACATTTTTTGTTGTTTGTAGCATGATTAAAAGAAAGAAAGTACATGTGTATACTACACTTACAAGAGTACAAGTGCATAATGCACTTACAATATTAAAATTACATAACGAATATACATATCATTTTTGGCCCTTTATAAAACAATATTGAACCCTTCCCTTTTTTCCTTTCTTCGTTTTAACTTCTTGTCATCCCTCTGAAGAAGGAGTCGTAGTAACTAATTGTAAGCTAGAAGGTGGGAGATCATTTGCCATAGAGGGAACCAATTCCTTATTTGAATTAGAGGTATCAATTTCACGAAGTCTCTTTGTTCCACCTAAAGAGTCTTTAGACTACCTCCCTTACGAAGAAAATCTTGGTATCCATATCTTGTACTCTATCCCCTAAGGAAGGAGTGGATTCCCCAATCAACACTTATCGTTGTTGATTTACCCCATTCAATTATTGACATTATCCGACACTGGTTCCTCTAGAAAATTCCAACTCTTTGATTTTATTTTGTTCCCTTTTTCTTGGGAGGATGAGCTCAAGCATGAGGACAAGTAACTTGCAAATGTCTTGCAAAATAACATATGCAACATTTAAATGTCGTGTTCCCATAATGCAAAACCTAAATACATTTAAATCGTTTCCATTTAAAAATTATTTTGTCCCAAAAAAACATTTACTGAAATCTAACTTAACATATATGAAGCAATGCCATAATAGATTTCTCTTGATTTGAAAATTGAGAAAACTTAAAAATTATATAAACTATTTAAAAATACTAAATAATTCATTGTTTTTTATTCTCACATATAAAAATTAACAAGTTTTACAAAGATAAGATTAAGTAAACATGCAAATTCATTGTTAAAAAATATTCCAAAAAATATTAAATAAATATGGTGTATTGGACTATTAATTATCTTATTTATTATTTAAATACATACATAAAATAATACCACATAAAAAGGAAAAAAATTAAATAAACACATATTCATCTCACACCTTAACTCGTGAATAAACATGTCTAAAAGATAAAGTTGTTTACACCATATTGATAGGGTGCCATTCCAAATATTTTCTCTAATTAACCTTAACCTTCTCTAATTAACCTTAACCAAATATGGATAAAGTTGTTTACGTTATATTGATATGGTGCCATAAATGTCACATCCAATGAGAGGGGAACCTTCTCTAGTTAACCTTAACCAAATATTGATAAAGTTGTTTACACTCTATTGATATGGTGCCATAAATGTCACATCCAATGAGAAAGAAAAATTCATGAAGGGTATACAAATTCTTTTATCTTATAAAAGTAAACAATGACCAAGGGTGCACAAATATCATGACATGATTTAGGGCAATGATTTGTAAACTTTATCCTTTTGCAAAGGAAAGGGTGTGAGGATCAAGATCACTCTCTTATATTAAAATGAGTATTGTTAATGTTTGAGGCACTCATTCTATAAACACTTAGATTATTGTTAATGTTTGAGGCACTCATTCTATAAACACTTTCATTAGCCTAAAAATTCTGGTACTATTT
>ML792735.1:768698-816392 GCA_009831015.1 Picea engelmannii
ATTAACAACAAACTTGTTGCAAAATTGAGGGCAAGTGAAGGAGAACCTGAAACTTAATCATAAACATGGAGAACCCTCTAAAAGAGTTAATGAAATGGAGGCTTTCATCCCAAGCAACAACATGAATCTAAAATCGAATCCATAGAAAAAATCAAAGTCACATCTTGAACAAAAGTCAAAAGCAATTATAATGAAGGCCCTAGAAGTCCCCTCGATCGTCCGATCGAAAACATCAACAATGACTTTACTATTTATTTACATGTAAGAGATAAATTCTATATATCTTTCTAATACTCGATGAAAAGAGAGAATATTAATTACCTTATCAAGACTGACCATTACCATCATTTCCTTCAAGTCACTCAGGTCTTTCACTTGCAGTTGATTCAAAAGAATAATGCATGTTGAGTTGCTTCCTTCTTAACGAGGAGACAACTACATATGGTGAATCATTCATATTTTTCTTATTTGCTCTGTTTTTGGCATAAGAAGATCACCCCTTTCTAAAGAAGAACAATCTAGGGAATAGAGACAACAACCTAAAGGTACATTTTTCCTATTGAATCTCTATCTTGAGGAAGTGGAGTAACAACTTTTAGAACAGAGAAAAAACCTACCGGCCTTGAGAACCACATGTACATCTCTGCTCGGCTTGAGTGCTAATTTGATGCTCGTTGTGGGAATTGATGTCTGTGGCATGCATAGTAGATGATAGGAGTGGCATATTCGATTCATGGCAAACCATTGTAACATATGAACAATTTGTGGGGATTCAACAAAAGGACTTTATTGATAGTCATATAGTTGGCATTCAACTTGTCTACACTATTGTACATGTTTATAATTCTTCCTATTGACTTGGAGGATGTCTTGTCATGTGCTCCAAAGAATAACCTGGAGGCACCACCTGCTCCATGTAAAATAAATCTTATCTCCATGGCTCTAATTTCCACCTCATACTTAGACGAGTAACTTTGAACTTTTCCTAAGATGGCTCTTATGATGTGTTAGAATCCATTATCCTACACACATGTAATCCATAACCTACACACATGTAATACATTACCTACATGTCATCGGAATCCAATGGTTAGAAATGAAGCCTAAAAAAAACTAAACCAAAGTCGGTGACTCATTTTTTGCATGGACTAGTGTTGAAGACTATCGATAAATGTGTTGAAGAATCCTTATGTTATTGATGGACAAGTGCAGATTAACCTTTAACTTGGAGCCCAGTATATCATGTGAAATACCTAGGAGTATGCATGTGTCTTCCTTGATGGAACAATAAACAAAAAACTCTAGAAATGACGGACAAAAGTTCTTGTAATGTGAGATGTTGAGCAACATGTTAGGAAAATCACAGGTAGTGTATGTTTTAGTTGTTTTCATTCCACATGAACTTGACAAATTTTATATGATTCATTGTGTGTATAACTGAAGGTTTAGTATTTTATTCATTGTATTTTTTATTAGTCTATTATTTTAGTTTATTATAAATAGATTTGTTATAAATATACTAAATATTTGTATGGTTGCAAGGTTTGTAGCGAGAAACTTGTCCACATAATTCTACCCAATATTAACGTTTTCCATTTGGTACAAATTCAACATCTTGTTGTTATCAACATGCTTACTATATATCAACAATACAACTAACTTTAATATTTGAAATTTAATACTATTGTAAAAAACTAATTACTAAGTCAATTGAGATCACCCTGTCAATTATAGAAATTATTTTTCTCTATTAATCAGTTCGACCATCCATTTGAAATTTTAAAAATGGTTTTACAATGGTTTGAAATTGTATTTAATATGTTTTTGACCATTGGAATATCTAATCTTGTCTTTTTACAAGCCACCAAAAAAATCAATGTGTCCTTTGATAAATTTGTTGGTATGAACGTGTCCTTTGATAAATTCGTTGCATAACAGGGACTAGTTGCTATGCATCTTCTTCTTGTTAGTTGTTCCTTCCATCCATCCACTCACCAATAGGAAATACATAAATAAAACAATCAAATTTATGTGTGTATGCATATAATCACTAAATGGACATATTCATCATTGGGTAGATCCATAGTTCCTTGAGATAGATCTAGGGCATATATCTTAATGGGGCATAGGCAGATATATAACCAAGCATAGAGCTTGGCCTAATCGAGTTATATTGAGAGAGATCCATCTCTCTAAGGTGAAATCTAGATAGATCCATCACCAGAGGATTTGAAAATCCATAGTTCTATGAGGCATCTCTCTCTCTCTCTCTCTCTCTCTCTCTCTCTCTCTATATATATATATATATATATATATATATATATATATATATATATATATATATATATATATATATATATATATAAAGAAAGGCATAGGCAGATACATCATCAAGCACAAATTTTGACCTATTTAGGTGCACAAGTTATGTCTCCCAGTCTTGCTTATATTTTATTTTCCTCTCTATTTCTTTATTCAAATATGATCAATTCACTGCATTTACCAAAAACTCTCAAGGGGAGGCCCAAAAAAGTAACACTAGAGATTCTTTATGAAGAAAGAGAAACCAAACTTCAAACAAAGTTAGAGGTAATGCTTGATAATAAGTTTGTTTCCTTGAAGACAAGATACAAAAATAGATAGACAACAAAATAATAAGGTTGGAGAATAAACTATAGAAATGGAGATTAAATTACAAGAAATGGAAAAACAAAGCCAAGAAAAAAAATGGTTAAGACACGAAGGAGAGGTCTAATCTAGAAATCTAGAAGAATTTGTCTTGTGATCGATATGTAACAAGAGATCCTACTATAGAGGGATTAGAGGCATAACTTGTTACATAAAAAACACTTTTTCTCATATTAGGCTTCACAAAAAGAAAGACCATTTCAATCAATACACATGGATGGATATTTCATATATTAATGCTAAGTATATTTATATTACAATATGTTATTTTGCACCTATTAATTCTACCTTTAATAAGAAAAACAATTTAGATAAAAATTGTCCTTACAATGGCTTAGAATAAGATATTCATACACGGAGAAATGAAGGTAATATCCTCTTTCTAGGGGACTTTAATTATATTAGGGGAATTTTGAATTAAAAAAATGGGTCTCAAAACACAAAATGTACTATCAAAATCAATTTTACAAGAACCAATCGCATTTTAGAGGATGACTCAACCGCAGGGGATGCGTTGACATCAACCCATAATTAACCTTGGTAGCGTTGCAAATAAAATACTCATAATGAAAAAAAGTACTTATCAATTACTTTTAAATATAATGTAGATGAACTAATAAAACAAAGTACTTTTAAATATAATATAAATGTACTAATAAAAGAAGTACTTTTGAATATTTAAATAAAATACTAATTCAAATTTCATAAAAATAATAATTATAGTTATAATATTATTCACATTTTATTTTTAAATTACATAAAAAAAAATCATAATATACATATACACACACATTCAAAATAATATGTATACACACTAATGTAAAAATCTAACCTATGCATTTTATGTAATATAATTAATATAATATGAATACTCCATACTAAGATATAAGACACATGGTATACATATCCCTCGTTAATATAATATACATGGTATAGTATGTTATATTACGAGATATGATGTATAGGGTGGGGTGTACCTCAAATGTATGTTTTATTATTATTATTATTAGTGAAATTAGTAACTTGGCAAGTCTTTTCTAGACACCACTCAAGATTGACTCTACTTCTTGTCATTATAATCATTGGAAAAATTGTACACACCACAAGCACAAATCTCAGTTATACGTGCTCCGTATATTAGCCAAGGGCTGATATAACATATGCAATGGTGCACCCTCAACCATGCTACCCAAAGAAAGAGAAACACCCATGTCCAAGTAATCTCTTTATGCTACAATCTTCATGTCTGCACAGTCGTCCAAACGAAGGCAAGTCCTCAACTTGCCTCCTTTCGTCAAGTCATATCTCTGCAACTCAACATCTACAATGAGTGTAGCCAACATGCCTACACTCCTCAAATGTCCCAACAAACCGTTTGAAGCACTCCAAGCAGAATGAGTCACCTCAAAGAACTTTCATGCCTTAGGCATCTTCGCACCAATACTTCTTCCAACCTCAACCAATGACCCTCCCAGATATCTAAGTCATTGCACAATCATCCACAAGTCACCAAGGTGTAATCTGCCTCATCCAATGTCCTATACCAAAGGTGAGTGAACACCACCCAAGTCACTTGGTCTACGTTTTGCCCATTCAGGTTGATTTCCAACAATTCTTTGTTGACTTCTTTGTTGACTCCATCCATCTCCTAGAATGAAAATCTCTTGCACCTACTACAAGCATCCAAACTCTGGCACTATCGTCACAATTGTCAAGTCATCGCATGAGCCAATGAATCTAGCTAAGGAACTAAGCACCATGGTTCCTCATCCATGCTCTCAAACTCAACACATAGAGACTTAATGCACCTCATCAAAAAGTTAGACAACTTCCTCAAGCCACCTCCACGGTTGCATCCAAATCTTCCTAAGTCTCCCATTGGACTCATCCAAACAGGTCACCCCAAGATCTATGCACATTCACATAATCAAGGTGTCCCAACTTCTATATGACTTCTTTGAATCTGCATCACTTGAGTCACCCTAAAGTTTGTCGGTTCTCATCACATAAACAAATTTCACTTGAACCACCAAGTCATCCAAATTGCCTTCAAAGAACTCACTACAACACTTAGGAAATGCAAGAACTTGAAACCAACCGTACCTTTCTAGCGACATCCTTGGTTGCACCCATGTTTCAAGTTTTTTGTCTTGGACCTTAAGTTGCCCAAGAAACCGACTCTCCACTTGAACTCCCCTTAATCACCATCCATAGTTCCATAAACCTACAAGACCTTCAATGTGATAAAATGCTGAGTCCATCTGTCCACTTTAGAAATCTGAGAAGTCCCAAACTTCGCGTGCAATTGACCAAACTCATCTCCAATGTCTTTCCATATTCACATATTAACTGCTTCCGCTTCAAGGCGCCATGCACCCATCGTCCGATTGTCAAGTCATACTACTGCTAACTAACTATTGTAACTCTACGAAGAATCACCTCATCTGAAGGCTATGATCAACCCACTCGTCCAATAACCCAACTCAAATCAACTGTTGTTCTTGACAATGCATGACATGAAGACGTCATGATGGAAATATGTCCAACTAACTGCTTGGTACAGAGCTGCTCTAAGTCGCCTCAAGTCGCTCACCCAAGTGCTTCAACTTGTTGTAACCTATAATTTCTCTCCTTTGCAATCACTTCTACGATCACCCTTTGTATTCTCTTTTGCAATCACTTATGTGGATAGATCTGCAACAAATCTTGTGTTCATCTACCTTTCCCAAGTGCTTGGTTCACCCAATGAACTTTGTGTCTGGTCTCTCCAAAGTGCGCACAATAGGTCTGACACTGACTTTCATCACACATCAAACTAATCAAGTATGTACCCAAATTTCCTCTACGATCAAGTCTATGATGCATTTTGCGATGAAATCCACAATGAGTTTTGTGATCACCCACCCTATCCAAGTGATTCATTTCACCACAAATTCTTCTCTTGGCCTACACAAGGTGTGTGCCTAGGCCAACCTTTCTACCACACTGTCAATCAAACCTCTATCATAAGTTTGATGCAAAGTTTATGATAAATCCGTTCACTCCACTGAATTGTTCACCAAGTTTGCGAACATTCCCACTGAACTATCTTCACAAAATACCAACTGGAGTGTGCCTCAACACCATCGCTCTGACTAGGATAGTGGTGAAGATTCAAATATATTATGATACCATCTGTCACATCCCCATAGTGTGTCTAGCCAAATCTTGCGATCATGCACCTCTTGAGGGTGCGTGACACCACGACGTTTCTCACTTGGATGCTTGACAACACCAAGGATACTTTGCTTGAACTATGCCTCTTCACCTGGAGCATACCCATACATCGTTCTAGGTTACCGACGAGTCACACTCCTAGTCTAGTGAAACTCTTTTATACTTAGACAATTGTTAACAACTTAACACTTAGTCATATATAAGCATACATCCATGAAATGAAGAGAAAACTTGTAAAACAAACAAAATAGATACAGATATAGTGTGGGCGGCACAAACCATGCCTAACACCTGGTTAAGTCTTTGTTATTGTGAAACAATTACAATATGAGCACTATCGGCTAGATTTACAACCTGGGAAGAGTCACAGGACTTTCCTTGCCTCACCAAGACACTCATACATAGATTCGTCATAGAAATACTCTCTATCACAATCATCTTCACAACCTTTTGTAGTGCACCTCAGATGTGCCCTCAACTGTAGACTTGCCGTCTCTTCTTCGTCACAAAGCTTCGCATAGAAATGCAGTTCTATCTCCTAGCATGCCTCCTCATATCTGCAAAAAGAATTCTCCCAAACTCGGCCAAAAATAAGGTCACCCCAAATCTTCCCACAAAATCACCTCAAGGTAGCACAATTCCTCCCATGTGGAGTGACTTGGCCCCTCAAGGGAGCTTTCCCCTCTATGTCTAAGTCTACCTCAAAATCGTAGAACTGATTTTTGTCTCCTCGTTCTTCAAATATTCCTTCATTGGTTGTGTGCCCTTGTTCTCTTATAGGGAGTCAAAAGGTCACCATTGCGAATCGTCACATCCTTTGGAGGTGTCGTGCCCCTTCGCAAACCCAAGTGTCGAAACGAATCATCGTGCCCTTTCACAAACATTGTCTCCCAAATGAATCAACACACTACTTTGTGGACCCATTCACTAAAAAAAATACATGCTCCTGTCAAATGGCGTGCCCCTTGGGACCGACATGCCCCAACTTGGTGCACTCCTCATGCCAATGCACCCCAATCTCTTGGTCGCTTCATACTTAGGAAATCCCCTTTGTGTGTTTGCATGCCCAAGGTGCTTGCCAAACTAGTGCAATACTTGGGTGATGAAGCAACCCTGGGTGTCGGAGAAACCACGGGTTTCATCTCTTTGAGGACTCGGTCAAGGGTCTTTTTGATGGGTCTTAGATCCCTTGATTGAATAGTAGGAACCAAACCCGCCACCGAGGCCCAATTAGACTCTGTAGCATTTAATAGTGGAATGTTTCTCTAGATCTTGCAATCCAACCAATTTATCGATGGGATTTATGTTTTTTTGTGAAGGCTCTTCCTTTAGTTCAGACTATCTCTTTTTGTATTTTCTCTTGGGTGGAACTGATATGAGATGTAATTCGGTATAAACCAACTTGGCAATAAAACAGGACTAAGTTTTAACTACTGGGGAAGAGGTTGAACTTGGGATAACCCGCTGCTCAAGCATGCAAACAACAATTTTATACCACAGGCCTAGTACTAATAGATTAACCATGTGAGCATCCAATTACTGTCTGAGAAACTAATTACTAGAAAGAAAAAACATATGCGATAAGACAATGGTAAGAAAATTAATTCACCTACTTAATCATCCATCACATAATAACACCACGATTCATCTTCATCATTAAAGTAAATAACAACAAAATATTGCACCAGATAACTTGACAATAGATTAAATAGCTCTTACTCATTACAACATCATTCATGAAACAAGATAGGAAATAGTTCTTATCCACATCCAATCACATGCATTTGATGAAAATAACTTGTCTCTGGTCAAGAAGGACTTCTCAATTAAAGGCAACTTCAAAATAATTCTTAACAACAAGAAAAAAAGAGTTCTTGCAAAAACCATCGACCCTTAACTAATTGGTCGATGTTCTTATTTATAACATAAAATTAAACTGAAAATAATGGCTAAGTGTAGTTTAAACAAAACAAAATTCTCCACGTGGCGTCCTCTTCTAACAGTCAACTCAAGATATCACTTTAAAGGGTGACTTTTCTCATACTCCGGCCAACTAATAAACAACTCCTCACAAGTTTCGGCCCATGGAAATATGTGTTGTTCCATTGGAGCCGCATAAATTCCTCTGACCTCCACCGCATGCACTCGGTACTTCACTAGACTGGTGTTTAAATGATGTAGCATAGTCCGAGCTCTAATTGAATGTTCCATAAATCTTTTCACTTGTCCCGACGTTGTGTTGGTCACCTTCGCTAGCTCTTAGGCCCATAATAAATCTTGCTTGGTATGCGATTCGACTATGTCACACAAGTCGACGAAGTTGTCGGAGTTGCCAAATTCAGGGAGTCTGATATCCTTTATTTCTTTGTTACTATTCCCCCAATGTTTCTTGCATTTGGCCCACTGCTCTTGAATTTCTCGGTGTCATTCCTGAGACATCTTAGCCCAATACCCGACTGATTGTTTCATGCGATCAAGACTGCTTTTGCAACATACGGATGTCGTGTTCTTCTTTATCCCGATCTTGTTGAACTGCATCAATGTATTTGAGTCTCTCCACATCTTGTTGTGCCCTCTCATGCCACCGCTTCACATCCTTGCATGTTGTGAGTGCCATGAGATTGTCTTCCTGGAACTCAGTTATCTTTGTAGTAAAAAGGTGCCTCTCTTTTTTGAATTGGTTGTAAGCTTCTTTGAACTCACTTCTTAGGTATACCATGGTCTGAGTGGCACCTTGATAGTATTAAGCCAGGTGGTGCAAATTTTCTAGTTCCTTTAGGGTGGCGACCAACTCATTTTCTTCTCATTTGGCTCTGAAAGGGTAGCATTCGAGAGCACCATCTGCACACCGAGGAGCTCAGATGTTCTGGCATTTTCTGTGTTTATCAAGTTTTCCTCTGTAGTGATGAGGATGGAGTGATCCAATGTGATCCTCCTTTTATTTGTAGTTCTCTGGATGATGGCCTTCCTCTTTCGATCGTAGGATATCTCATAAATATCGGCTACCTCGTCCATAGGTTCAGGAATCTGTTGATCAACCCATGTGAGTGTGTTTCCCAAATTTCCAGTGGTGTATACTTGTTCAAGATCGGGTTCTTGAACTTTATCATTATGCTCCGAAAGCCCAACCTTCACCTGTCACTTGTCGGGGATTTGAGTATCGAGCAGAATAGAGGCATCAGGAAAAGACTCGATACTTATTTGTTCATCATCTATTGAATCGTCGATTTCCTTAACAGGGATCCTTCCCTTAACTCGTCTGGTTCTGACTTGTCTTTTAGATTGTTTGCTCGGGTCTTTGGTGTATCGAGTCTCCTCATGTCGAGGCCACTTTCAACTTATTTTTCTTTCTATGGGATCTCCTAGGTTTGGACCTCAGTGTTGAAGGAAAATCTTCTTGCAGACAGGTAGATCGCCTCAAAGAGATAGAATCTTAACTCTAAGACAGAAAGTGATTATCATGGTCACTGACTTCCTTTTAGGTCTACTCAAACTAATGCATGAAGAGGAAGGAGGAAAGACGTGCCTTTTACCGGTGTTTGTCCCTGCACGCTCCGAGTTGAACTCCAATCTTGAGCTCTTCGATAAGCCCTGTGGACAAACAAAGTACAACCACTTCCTATTCTATCAAGATTAGTTCGAAGCAGACCTATCTACTTAGAGACAAATTCATGTAATTTCAAACACAAATTAGAAATAAACAGGCCAAGCATATTACATTAATGAGGACAAAACATTACTTATAGCCATAGATGGAATGTAGCAGTTTCGTCAAGTTCTCCTTGCCTAACCCTTTCTCAAAAGCTCCATGATCGGAATGACGATAGCTTCGCTGATTATCCTCAACTTCACTGTGTGTTTCCTATGAGATCATAGGTTTCATGCTTCTCATCCCTTCTCCAAATATCACTTATGAGATCATAAGTTTGGTATGATTCTCCATCCAGCTCCCCTTTTCACCATGAGAAAGCTTGCTTATATAGCCTTGGAGAGGCTCAAACACTTGAGATATCATTGGGGTGAGTTGAGGATTTTCCTCCTTGAATTAGGGATCTTCCCTAAGATCATGGCTGGACTAGGGATTCAAATCCAACTGCCTTCCAAGATTGAAAATATCTTTCCCCCATTCTTCTCAACAAACCAACTGCTGCCCAGAATAGGTAGCGCTCCCTCAAAAGGAGTGTTAAAGCATTATAACGCCCCCTAGCAAGGTTTAGGGGGGCGCCATCACTCCCAAAAGCAGTAGCGCTCCTCCAAAAGGGCAGAGGTAGTGTTATAATGCTCCCATATAGTGTATAGGGGGGCGCCATCACTCCTTAGAGAGGTATAGGGGAGTGCTCTCCTCCAAAAACTCAGTTTTTTGGGTTCTTTCAGATGGCAAGACGTTCATAAGCCCAGTTAACCATTCCTCCTCTTCCAAATCAAGTGTTTGATGTGTGTCAAGTGTCCTTCTCATGTTGTTATAGGCATGACATAGGCATCATGGCAATATGCTTTCCTTGACACTTGTGAACAAAATGCGACACTTGCGACACTTGTAATGACAACACTTGCGACAATATCGAAGTGAGTAATTTTGATGTGTAACACTCGGGAGTAGGAGAAGAATTCTTCTCAGGTCCCTTTTCTTATTGGACATGCACAGGGGTCTCGCGAGATGCCTTCGAGCTTTCATCATCACTATATATATTTATAAACTCACTCAAAGGATTAGGCACGCTTGTTTCTATTGATACCTGGCTTGTCTCTGGTTGAGTCATCACACCTACCGGCGATCCATCTGGTGGCATTGTGGATTTAGAGTCATCTGACCCGTTGATGTTATCAAGGTTCATGAAATCAGGGCCACTTGGCCCCTCTGGGCTTTCTTCTAGGCTATCGGTCGGAAGTCTTAGCAACCTTATAAGGTCCAAGTTATCCCACATCCATTTCATTATCTACTAGGTTTGTTGATACATGAGTACCCCTCTCTCCCGTGCATCTTGAGCCTCGGGGAAATTCATGTCCTGTACTGGGGTTACCTGGGAAATCTCTGTTGTTTCAGTGGCTTCTTGAGGAGCTTCCACCGCTTCGACTAATTCGGGTGCTATCCTTTCTTCGCTAGTCCTGGGGATTTCTTGAGCCGATTGTTCCAAGACTATTGCTTTCCTATCCCAACTCATGGCCTTAAACCTGGTTGCTTTAGGGTTGGCCATCCTTGCCGCCACCTCATCCCAGATTTGAGCATTTTCATTGAAGATATCATCCTTAAACCAGTCATGGGCATATGGCCAACAGGATGATACTTGTGATGCGTGCTTCAGGACCAGACCCTTGGGGTTGTGCTTGCGAAAATAGCCAGTTTGGAATTAGAACTCCAATTGGCTTAACCCTTCTTTCTTGGCCTACATGGTGTCCCTTACCATGTAGAAACCAATATGAAACCCATGGGGTATGAAGGCCCGCTTCTTATCCTTTAGCAAAGTAGCATTATAACCTTGCAGGATGTTCTGATAATATATTTCCCTTACTACTAGTCGATCATGGACATATACAGGTAACAGATGGGGTGCTCCGGTGGCGCTGAAAACCCTAATGTAGGTATCACGCTCAACTAGATACCAATGGCCAAATTTCGATACAACCTTTATGGATGCATCTGATATTCTTGGGCACTCTTTATTTAACAACAAGAAATAAATACGTCCGATAAACTGATCGTAGATGAGAGAGTAGGATTTCTTGTACCTATTTTCCCACAAGATGTCGAGATATACATGGACCGGGAGTTCTGAGGCGTGTCAACTTAATTTCATTTTGGCAAAGACGTTCTTGGCATAGATGACGTCCAATAGATAATAGGCCATGTAAAAGGAAGGGGTTTCTCCCTCTTTCGACATCTGAGCTTGTCATATGCAAGTGCTCATTTGTTTGGCGATGATTTCACCCTAGTTGAAACCTATTCCAGAAATGGCTACAGTATAAGATAGAGTCATCCAAGCCTCTGAAAATCTGGAGAAATATTTCTCCCCATGCAATCGGCAGAGGAGGGCCATTAGATAGATGTAAGGCTCTCTTAGGTTGGTCGTCGAGTACCAGCCAGAGGTCTGATAGGTGAACTTTTTATCCTCTCTCCACTAGGAAGCCATCACCTTAATGGTGTCGTGTTTCTCATAGAAACTCAAAACAAAATCAGTCTTCAACCAATCCTTTGGCTCTCTGAGCTTGTAGTAATTTTGAACTTCCACTGGGAGGAAAACCCCGACACACTCATCGTTGTAGTCATTAATCAAACATCTTTGTGTGTCAGTGTGATCGATAAGCCATTTCGGGAGTTTGATGCAGGGGAATATCGAAGTCCTGCTTGCCACCATTTGTAGATACGCCTTTCGGACATTCGGGAGGACTTCATCATCGAGTCTTCTCATATCAGGATCATTGTACGAGGTATATTCGGGGAATCCCTCCCGCTTGGTTTTCTTGAAAATTTCTTCCCAGCGCGAAAATACTGTCTTGGTCCCAATGTTCACCTCTGTGTCTCCAAAGGTCGGGGGTTGACTGAAAGCCTTCTTGGTGGCTATTTTGATGATGGGCACCGACTTTGGAGAAAATTCCAATTGTCTTGCAACCACTGGGGAGGAATCTTCTCCCACCTCTGGTTCTTGTATCTTTGGTGCTCTTGGAGATTTCCTGGTGGTGGGTTTCTTCGGAGGCATCGTTCCTGCAACCAAAAACAATCCTTTAGGCAAGTGTACAAAGTGGCATTGGATAAAAACGTATGAAATGAAGCAAAAAAACATCCATTGACTGGTACATACCTGTAACTCTTGCTAAATTGTTGTTTAATACTCATTGGACCTTCGAATTTATCCTCGGATTGCTCATCTCGCTCCTTTGGATGTTTCAAACTCCTTCGCACACAAAATAATCTTGTTTACAATGACTCAAAAGAATATAATGGGAGAGATCCTACCAGTCATATCAACCAGTTAATACGAGTAATGGGTGAAATTTAAAACAATCTACCATTGAATCTCTGCAAATAAATTCTACATGGGTTGACGACGGAGGCGCGGAGGGAGATGCACTGTATTGGCATGTTCAAACGTTCCTTTTGATTCGCACACAAATTAGCAACTAATGTGAGATTTTGGAATTAATTAACCCTTTAAATGTGTCATATCTAGCGTATATTAGAGCTAAAATGTCCCATCGTGTCGTTTTCTTAGTGGGAAGATCGGGAATCGGTGACATCCTTATGCATGTTTCCGTCGGTATCCTCCTGAGAAAACTTTCATTGCTGATGAATTTCATTGTACGATGCTGACATGGTAAAACTCGTTCGAGGTGCGACGTGGGTCTCAGGAGCTAGTAATGACTCCAGGGAAAACTAGATTGTATGTTTGATCACTCGGGCAATGCTAGATGGCAACAGAGGATAGGTGGTTTGATAGTATATATTAGTTGGAGTCATGTATTTCAACAAAAGACATGCATTAAAATAACCTAGGATTGCCAAGGTCGAAAGGTATCGGGGTCGACGATCGGGGGTTGACTTATCACGTTCTCCATGGGCTATCTTTCTAAAAATTCGCCGAAGCCGGAAGTTATCAGGGATCGACTCTCAGAGATAGTTCCATCGCATAGTTCCTTTATGGGTTATCATACTCTAAAACCCCCGATGCCGAAAATGTTTCGGAAGTCAGTGATCAGTGATATCATTCCATTCTTCATGAGCGCTTACTCTTTTAGTCATTCGCCAATGTTGAAGGGATCAGTCATCGACAATATTCTCAGTGATGTTTGTCACGAAAGAAATTTTGTGTTTGTCGATGCCGAAGAAGATCGAGACTTGACAACTTCGGTTCTCTATAGTGTTTTCTTTCACGCTTAATCCTTTTTGATGTCGAATTCCTTAAGCATGTCGGGGAAAGTTTTGACTGTCAATTCTCTAATTTAGATATTAGTCTTTTAAGTTAATGGTTTTCGCATGCTCGAGCAAACTTTGAAAGACTTAAATTGAAAAAAAATGATAATCAAAGGAAACATTCTTCATACTAAGGTCGAATTAGAGATTGCAAAATCAGGTGGTACCCAAAAAGTAAAATTTGACAGGATTTTTTAAGGTGTGTTGAGTGCTCAACAAATGATGACTTACTCTGCGAAAGCAAAATCTCTATTCCTCCTCCAAGGATCGACTGATGCAAAATTTGGTGGAGAACTTAACTAGTTTTGAATCAGAGCCTCTTTTACCTTTGCATTTGAAATTCTCCAGTTAATGCTTCTGGGTCTACCTGTGGGGTTTCTAACCTTTATTCCTCCTTTGTTCAATGTAATCCTGACTCATGCTCTTTTTGACAAAAATCTAGTAAAGTATTCACTGGCCTGAAGTCTTTAGTGACATTTAATAATTTGTTATGGTGTTGCTCTGCTGCCAGCGAGCATCCATAGCCCTGGCGAAGACACCCTGACATCATAGACCTTGCTCCGCTACCAGCGAGCGTCCATAGCCCCAATGTAGATATCTGCATACCCTCTCCTACTGTTCACTATTTTGATAATATCAATTTTATTTCGGCATGATGCCCTAAGCGAGTGGGAGAGGATGATGTCTGTTTATTTTGAAAAGTGATATGGTTAAGAGTGGATCTTTTTCTAGCTATGTCTTCAGGGTTCATGTAGTCCTCTCCATCTTTCATTCTTTCCCTTAAGGTCTTACCAAACCACTAAGCAGACACTTTTGACATTTTTCTGAATTTGTTCATTTGTGCATGTTAGATAGAGGACTCCTTAAAGAAACCACAAGCTCCTCAATGCTTATTGTGTTTTATATGAGTGATGAGTTAGGAACATATTTCTCTATGTTGCATGATTTAAAGTCGACCATTGTCTCTCTAAACACAACCTTCAAAAGCGCAAAATTCCAAAAGCAAAATAAAACAACAACAAAAAAAATGCATTTCGCAATCACGAAAACATTCATACAAAACACAAAACATTTTCATTTTATTATTATTATTATTATTATTATTGGAAATATTGTTTGAGGGCTTGGCCATTTACTGGGAGGGTGTCAGGTTCCCCCCTCATATTTTCTAACTGATAAGTGCCTGCCCCTATCTTCTTAGCCACCTAGAAAGGTCCAAGCCACATATTCTGAAACTTAGAATGCTTCCCTTTTGTCTCATTTTCTCTGTCCCATTTTAGGACTAAGTCTCCTACTTCAAAAAAAAATCTTTAGCCTTGTGCTTATCAAACCAACTTTTCACTATCTGTTGGTGAGTTAGAAATTTTGACTTAGCCTTTTCTCTCTCTTCTTCTAGCATGCATAGAGTATCAATTCTTTTTTGTATGACCGATGAAGGTTCCTAGCTGGAATCTTGGGCTAGTTGAAGAGATGGAAGATAAAGCCCATTTGGAAGAATGGCTTCCTGCTCATAAACCAGAAAGTATGAGGAATTTCGTATAGCTTCCTTGGGTGTGAACCTATCGTCCCATAGAGCGTTATGGAGTAGATTATGCCAATTCCTTTGGTTATCTACAACCATATTTTTTAATATTCTCACTAGGTTCTTATTGGTTTATTTTGCCACCCTGTTTTCGTATGGATAATAATTTGTAGAGTACCTAATTATGATTCCTTTGTCTAGAGAAAACTCTGTCAATAGAGTGGAAGAAAAATAAGTTGCATTGTCGAAAACTAGGACAGAAGGGACACTGAACCTTGTAATTAGTTGTTGCTCTATGAATTGGATAACCACCTTCTCGTTTACATGAGTCAGAGGGATGGCCTTTGCCCATTTAGTGAAATAGTCAGTGGTAGTAAGTATATACTTGTGTTGTTTTTAGGAGCTCAGGGTAATATCTCCTACGATATCTAACCCCCATTACTCAAAAGGCCTAGAGATAGTTACTAGTTGGAGAGGGATTGTTTCTCTCTTCTCCCTCCCAGCACATATTTGACAGTTTTTGTAGTTTCTAGCGTAGGTGTGAGTGTCTTCGAACAAGTTGGGCCAATAATAGCCATCTCTCAGTATCTTATGAGCGGTGGTGTTTCCTATGAAATGTCTGTCGGTAGGGCCATCATGGACCTCCTTCAGAACTTTGTCTGCATCTTCACGTTCAATACATCTTAACAGTACCCCATCATAATTAATCCGGAAGAGTACCAAATTTATGAGGCGATACTGTGCGGACTTTAACCTGAGAGCTCTCATTTCCCTAGGATTGATATTTTCGGGACAAGTCCCATGGTGCAAGTCCCATGGTGCAAGTCCCATGGTGCAAGAGATAAGTCAAATTCTCATACCAAGACTCTGGCCTTGGGGAAATATATGATATTTCACCACACCATAATTCCATTTCATTCTCCCATCCAGAGTCTTCATTTACTTGGTCTTGGGCTTCGGCTGGGAGTTTGCATAACCCTTGCCTTTTAACTAGTTTGGCGAGTTTTATATCTAGATCAAATTCTTGAACTAATGCCATCAAGTTCCCTCTTCTCTCCCCCATTTCTTGTTGAGTGAATAGGGATCAGACCGCAGGGTGAGGCACAATCACTTTGGTGTGGTTCTTGAGGATGTAAGACCTGAAGTGCTTTACTACCTTATATACCGCATAGGCTTGTTTATCAACAGCATGATAATTAATTTCGTCTCCTTGGAGATTAGTTCTCATGAATGACACCAGAGCCTCATTGTTGTCATCATCCTTCTGAGTCAATACCGCAACTAACGACTGGTCGGAGGAGAAAGTATAGAGGAATAAATCCCTACTGAAATCGGGACTTTGTAACACAGAGGCCTGGGATATAGTAGTTTTAATATTGTTGAAATCATCCTTTCATTCATCATCCCACTTAAATTAGACATCTTTGCGAATCATCTTTTGTAAGGGTTTGATAGTTTTCGCGAAATCGGGAGTGAATTTCCTCACGAAAATAATTTGCCCGAAAAAAGATTGCATAGCTTTCTTGTTGTGAGGCAACGAGAGTTGAGCTATGGCCTTAATCCTTTTTGGGTCTATGTGAATGCATGTTTGAGATGTAATGTGTTCTATCGGCTTACCTTCCGTGACGCTAAAAATAGTTTTCTTAGGATTTAAGGATATACTGTATCTCCTACACCTTTCGAAAATCTGATTTAAGTGTTGGATGTTCTCTTCTATGTTCTTTGAATACACAGTTACGTCATCTAGATACACTACCACACACTTGTTGATTAGTCCCTGAAATGCTACGTCCATTGCCCTTTGGAAGGTCACCCTTGTGTTGATTAACCCAAAGGGCATGTGTTTATAAGTGAAGGTTCCCCACTTGGTTCATAAGGTAGTTTTCAAACGATCTTCCTCTGAAACCAGGACTTGGTTGTAACCTGAGAAACCGTCCAGTAGAGAAAATATCTCTGAACTAGACACGGTCTGCAAGAGTTGCTCCATTGGCGGGACTAGCTAATTGTCCTTTTCTGAAGCTCTGTTGAGGTTCTCAAAATCGACGCATAAGCGGATTTCACCAAACTTTTTCCTCACAAGAACCAGATTTTCTACCCACGCGGAATGCCTAACGTGGAAGATGATTTTGGTATCCAAAATTTTCTTCAATTCCTAATACATGAGGGGTTCTAGGGATGAGTGATACTTTCAAAGCTTCTGTTGGAAGGGTTTCACTTCAGGTTTTAACAGTATAGTGTGTTGAATGATACGAGTGTCATAAGTTTTTAGATCTCGGTAGGACCATGCGAAGACATCTTGATATTGTCTAAACAGTTTGAGATAATCCTTTCTTTCCTCTTTAGATATAGTCTTTCTGAGATTCGTATTCTTTGGTTTTTCCAGTGTTCCGAGATTTATAGTTTCATGCAGGGGACATGAGCTACCAGTCTTTGCATTTTTAGGCCCCCTAAATCATTCGTTTAGGTCAAACAGATTTTCCAAATTAGCTATCCCTTTTGAGATGGTGTGAGATTTTGATTTTTTAATAGGTTGGCATGTCCAAGGATCAGTTTCTGTCGATTTCTCTTGGAATAATTCATCGTCGATGGCCAAATCTTTAAAATTTTCTTGGTTAGTCAGGAAGTTTATGATCTGTTCATCTCCTTCAAAGACTTTCCAATTAGAAATGTTGTTAGGCATCGATGGTTTGTAGAGTAGTTTCACAATGAATCGGGAGGCTTCATAATATTCTAGAGGTGACGGCCTTCAAGCCACTGTGGCTAGGTAATCAACAAGGATATTGTTTTCTCTAGGGATCGTGGTGATATTGAAAGCTTCAAAATGCTCTATTAACCTATGTACTTCCTATTAAAAATTATTTAGGTGCAGGGAATTGCAATGTATAGTATTCCTTACTTGTCTAACGATAATCTCCGAGTCTCCGAAAACTTTCAATAATTTGACATTTAAGTCTAAGTCTTTCTTTAATCCTTGTACTAGAGCTTCATACTTGCCGGTGTTATTGCTGCATTCGAATTCTAGTCTACAAGACAGGAAATGATGTTTACCTTTTCGATCAATGAGGATTCACCCTGCCTCTGATCCTTCCTGTGATTTAGATCCGTCAAAGTATATGGTCCAAATTTGTGAGCTACAATTGCCCTTTTCCTCTTTCTTATTACTTTCTTGCTCCACTATCTTTTGTTCTGTAATCTCTAGCACAGGGTCTTGATAGAAGAGGGTGTCTTCTGTCGATATCGACGACTTCTCTTGAAAAACCATTTCAGAGTTTTAAGTGAGAGGGACATCGGATAAGAGAGGAGAAAAGTTCCTGAAGTGGAAATCGCAGGAATAATTGCCTAGCATGGGGAAATCTGTCGATGAGGGTTCGTTCAAGGTTTCTAGGTCGGTGACGATATGTTTTAGATACCTTTCCCTATCGATTTTGATCATATTTTTGTATCCCTTCAGTGGTAGCCAAAAGTGTGCCCAGTTTGTACTAAAGTATCTGTTTAACTTCTCAAACCAATATCGACTTAGTAATAACCCATAGGCCTCTAGGATGTCTACTACAATGATGTCAATCACTTGCACAAACTTAAGATGTGTCGCTATCCTGATCATTACATCTTTGAGTTCCCCCATGAATTTGACCTGGGTTCTGTCTATTTGTATCACATGTTTATCGCTCTTGAGAGGAACGACATTTAATTTTCTACAAATAGACAAGAGCATAACGTTGGAAGATGCTCCCGAATCTACCAAACAATTATGGAGGTTCATGTTGAAGACTTCAAATGTTAAGAGAAATGGCAGGACAAAAGGTTTTCCCTTCTTATCTTCTGAGAAGGTATTCACAGTTGGTTTATTTACTAGATCTGTGGAAGTTGGATTTCTTTGCCGCTCATTGCTTGTCGTAGGGTTTTCTATCGATTTCAACGCTTGTAGCAGGAAATCTTTTTGCTGAGGGATTTTGCATATGTCCATAACCAATATATTAGCCTTCAACTTCTTCAAATCTTCAACTACGTTGTACTCCAGTTTGGGCAATTATCACGTATGGATGCTAATAAGGTTCTTATGAGGAGAAAAAGTTGCTTTCGGGTGATCGGGAGGTGACCTTTCCCCTGATGTTTGAGTGGTACTAGGATCCTTTGAGACATGAGGACCTTTACTTCTAGTTTGCACAAACGAGATCTCTACGGGTGGTTCTTGAACCTGAAATAGGTCATCGGGAGGCATAATTAGGTCAGGATCCCATATCAACATGGTTGTATCTTTTGGTGGGTCAATCTCTTTCTGGTCAGCAACATTCATAACTGAACTTCTTGGTTGTTCGGTTAGGGAAACCTCATCTAAAAATCGGCTGGCCATCAAATTCATGGCATGCACCCATTGGGGGCAGTCTTTTTCAGAGTGGTTTTCATGATGATAAGTACAAAAAGAATCAGATGCGACATTCCCTAGATCAATATTTAAGTTAACTAGGGGAGGTTCAATGGCTTTGAACGACAGGTTCCTTTTAAAGAAATGCTTATAGAGCCTTGGCCTTGGTTTCCTTCCCTTGCATTTATCTTCATGTCTATCATCTCATTTGATAATTTCTTAACCATGCATTGTAGATCTTCTATGTCTCCATTACCCTTGTCGGGAGTCTGTTCTACTTGTTTCCCTGGCAGTCTAGTAAGAAGGAGTCCTCTCTTGGGAGGAGGTTGAAATTATTTCTTAACTAAAGAGACCTGGCCTTCTTTACACCCTTTCATCTGGAATTCTATCGTTTTAGCTTATTCAAAATTCTCAGCTAAGGTTCATTTGACATCCCTCTTCACAAACATAGAAATAGAAGTTGGGAGTGCATTAGCGTAAACTTCGATTTTCAACTCTTGAATTGGTTTAGCTTCGAGATTAAACTTGTTTAAGATGGTCGTGAATCTTTGATTGAAATCTTTGACCCTTTCTTTCGAACTCATGGTGGCGGTGAACAACTCAGCCATCAGAGCTCCCGTAGTAGTCTCCTCTACAAATTTATCCAGAAAATATTTTTGTAACTTCATCTAACTAGTGATATATCCTATCGACAGATTAAAATACCATGTGGAAGCTGAATTTTCAAACGTATAGGGGAAAAATCTGCATATTGCATCTTCATGTTCGACATTCACAAGTCTGGTCGCTAGTATGAACTTCTTGATATGATCTTCAAGCAATCCTGAAGTCTCGGGGTCAAATTTAGGAAGTAGCTTCTGTGGGTGTCGGGGAAGGTTATGGAATCGTCTCGATATGGCCAAAGCATCTTCGACCAACCAAGGCTGATTGTTCTTGGGCATGTTTTCCCCTTCTTCCTCATGGTCGTTGTTACCTTCCATATCTTCGAATTTTGAGTTAAACTCCTCCTCTTCCAAAAAATTGCCTGGTTCAAAGACATCACCGGTTGGCATTTCGGGTATTAGATCAAGAGGATCTTGGATTTGGGTGATTGAGAAGTCTATTAAATTATCTACTGTGTGCACAAAAAATTCGTCGGGAGTATTGACCACTAGTCTACTTATATTTTTTCTTCAAGGAAGTATTAGAGCTAGAGATAACAAACTGAATTGTGGGGTGTATGCTCTCGTGATTCTTCTGAATTGATTCAATTCCTCGTGAGGAAGAGTGTAAGGTATTTCAGGGTGAAAAGATTCTTCCTCGGGCTGGGGTGAGTTACTTGTTTCAGAAGTACTCAGCGTGTGTGGGCTGTCTTGGGAATGACTAGCCATGCATGTGGGTTGTTTTCAATCTATAGGTTGTTTGAAATACTATGTAAAATATATATCCAGCCATTCATTATTGGCCCTCCTTCTAGCACCAATTCTGTTGATGGGTCCTAGATCCCTTGATTCAACAGTAGGAACCAAACCAGCCATCGAGGCCCAATTAGACTCTGCAACGTTTAATAGTGGAATAGTTCTCCAGATCTTGCGATCCGACCAATTTATCGATGGGCTTTATGTTTTCTTGTGAAGGCTCTTCCTTCAGTTTGGACTATCTCTTTTTGTATTTTCTCTTGGGTGGGACCAATATGAGATGTAAGTCGGTATAAACCAACTTGGCAATAAAACAAGACTAAGTTCTAACTACTGGGGAAGAGGCTGAACTTGGGATATCCTGTTTCTCAAGCATGCAGACGACAAATTTATAACACAAGCCTAGTACTCATACATTAACCATGTGAGCATCCAATTATTGTCTAAGAAACTAATTACCAGACAGAAAACACATATGCGATAAGACAATGGAAAGAAAAATAATTCACCTACTCAATCATCCATCACATAATAACACAACAATTCATCTTCATCATTAAAGTAAAGAACAACAAAATATTGCACCAGATAACTTGAAAATAGATTAAATAACTCTTACTCATTACAACATCATTCATGAAACGAGATAGGAAATAGTTCTTCTCCACATCCAATCACATGCATTTGATGAAAATAACTTGTCTTTGGTCCAGAAGGACTTCTCACTTAAAGACATCTTCAAAATAATTCTTAACAACCAGAAAGAAAGAGTGCTTGCAACAACCATCGACCCTTAACTAATTGGTCGATGTTCTTATTTATAACATAAAATTCAACTGAAAATAACGACTAAGTGTAGTTTAAACAAAACAAAATTCACCACGTGGCGTCCTCTTCTAACAGTTTCTTTAACAGTCGACTCAAGATATCACTTGAAAGGGTGACTTTTCTCATACTCTGACCAACTGATAAACAACTCCTCACAAGTTTGGTCCCATGGAAATTTGTGTTGTTCCACCGGAGCCGCGTAAATTTCTCTGACCTCCACTGCTTGCACTCAGTACTTCAATAGACTGGTGTTTAATTGTTGTAGCATGGTCTGAGATCTAATCGGAAGTTCCATTAATATTTTCACTTGTTTTGGCGTTGTGTCGGTCACCTTCGCTAGCTCTTCGGCCCATAATAAATCTTGCTTGGTATGCAATTCAACTATGTCACACAAGTCGATGAAGTTGTTGGGGTTGCCAAATTTGGGGAGTCTGATATCCTTTATTTCTTTATTAATTTCCCCCCAATGTTTCTCACATTTGGCCCACTAGTCTTGAATTTCTTAGTGTGGTTACTGAGACATCTTATCCCAATACCCGGTTGATCGCTTCATGCAATCAAGACTTCTTTTTCCCATCATATAGATGTTGTGTTCTTCTTTATCCCAACCCTGTTGAACTGCCACCGCTCCATATCCTTGCACGTTGTGAGTGCCATGAGAGTGACTTCCTGGAGCTCATCTATCTTTGCAGTAAAAAGGTGCCTCTCTTTTTTGAATTGGTTGTAAGCTTCTTCGAACTTGCTTCTGAGGTATATCGTGGTCTGAGTGGCGCCCTGATAGTATTCAACCAGGTGGTGCAAATGTTCTAGTTCCTTCAGGGCGGAGACCAACTTATTTTCATCTCATTTGGCTCTGTCTAGGGTGGCATCCGAGAACACCATCCCCGTGCTGAGGAGCTCAGATGTTCTGACATTTTCCGTGTTTATCAAGTTTTCCTCTGTAGTGATGAGGATGGAGCGATCCAATGTGATCCTCCTTTTCTTTGTAGTTATATGGACGATGGCCTTCCTCTTTTGATCATAGGAGATCGCATAAATATCAGCTACCTCATCCACAAGTTCAGGAATCTGTTGATCACCCCATGTGAGTGTGTTTCCCAAATTTCTGGTGGTGTATACTTGTTCAAGATCGGGTTCTTGAACTTTCTCATTGTGCTCCGAAGGCCCGGCCTCTGTGTGTCACTTGTCAGGGATATGAGTATTGAGTAGAATAGAGGTGTCGGGAAAATACTCGATACTTACTTGTTCATCGGTTGTTGAATCATCGATTTCCTTTAGCAAGGATCCTTCCCTTAGCTCATCTGGTTCTGACTTGTCTTTCGAATTGTCTCCTCGGGTCTCCTCGTGTCGAGGCCACTTTCGACTTCTTTTTCTTTTTGTCGGATCTCCTGGGTTTGGACCTCGGGAGCAGAAGAAGAAGTCTTCTCAGGTTCCTTTTCTTCTTGGACATGCACAGGGGTCCCGCGAGATGCCTTCGGGATTTCATCATAACTATATATATTTATAAACTCACTTAAAGGATTAGGCATGCTTGTTTCTATTGATACCCGACCTATCTCTGGTTGAGTCGTCACACCTACTAGTGATCCAACCAGTGGCATTGTGGATTCAGGGTCATCTAGCCCGTTGATGTTATCAAGGTTCATGAAATCAGGGTCGCTTGGCCCCGCCTGGCTTTCTTTTGGGCTATTGGTCGGAAGCCTTGGAAACCTGATGAGGTCTGGGTTATTCGTCATCTGATTCATTATCTGCTAGGCTTGTTGATACATGAGTGCCCCTCTCTCCTGTGCATCCTGAGCCTCGGGGAAATTCTTGTCCTGTACTGGGGTTACCTAGGAAATCTCTGTTGTTTCAGTGGCTTCTTGAGGAGCTTCCATCGCTTCGACTGATTCAGGTGTTATCCTTTCTTCGCTGGCCCTAAGGATTTATTGAGCCGATTGTTCCAAGATTGTTTCTTGTTCATCCTAACACATGGCCTTAAACCTATTTTCTTTAGGGTCAACCATCCTTGCCACCACCTCATCCCAACTTTGAGCATTTTCGTTGAAGATCTCATCCTCAAACCTATCATGGGCATATGGCTAGCAGGATGATACCTGTGATGCATGCTTCAGGACCATACCCTTGGGGTCATGCTTGTGAAAATGGCCATTCTAGAATCAGAACTCCAATTGGCTTAAACCTTC
This sequence comes from Picea engelmannii, assembly GCA_009831015.1. Classification (NCBI taxonomy): domain Eukaryota; kingdom Viridiplantae; phylum Streptophyta; class Pinopsida; order Pinales; family Pinaceae; genus Picea; species Picea engelmannii. Next base: position 792,808 of record ML792735.1, read on the forward strand.
TTGCTTGTCCTGCATGGTGTCCTTTACCATGTAGAAACCAATATGAAATCCATAGGGTATGAAGGCTTGCTTCTTATCCTTTACCAAAGTAGCATTATAACCTTGTAGGATGGTCTGTTAACAGATTCCCCCTACTACTAGTCGATCGAGGACATACACAGGTAACAGATGGGGTGCTCCGATGGCGTCGAAAACCCTGATGTAGGTATCGCGGTCATTCAAATACCAATGGAACTTTTGATACAACATTTTTGGCTACATCTGATAGCCTTGGGCACTCTTTCTTGAACTGAAAGAAATAAATATGTGCGATAAACTGATCACAGTTGAGAGAGTAGGATTTCCTGTACATGTTTTCCCACAAGATGCCGAAATATACATGGATCGGGAGTTCTTAGGCGTGCCAGCTCAAGTTCATTTCAGAAAAGATGTTCTTGGAAAAGATGACATCCAATAGATAAGAGGCCATATAAAAGGAAGGGGTTTCTCCCTCTTTCTGCATCTGAGCTTGTCGTATGCAAGTGCTTAGCTGTTTGGAGATGATTGCACCCTAGTTGAAACCTATTTCAGAAATAGCTACAGTATAAGCTAGAGGCATCCAAGCCTCTGAAAACCTGGAGCAATCTTTCTCCCCATGCAATCGGCAAAGGAGATTCATTAGATATATGTAAGGCTCTCTTAGGTTGGTCATCGGGTACCAGTCGTAGGTCCGATTGGTGAAATTTTTATCCTCTCTCCACTAGGAAGCCATCACCTTGCTGGTGTCGTGTTTCTCATAGAAACTCAAAAAAAAATCAGTGTTCAACCGCTCCTCTGACTCTCCGAGCTTGTAGTAATTTTGAACTTCCACTGGGAGGAAAACCCCGACACACTCGCCGTTGTTGTCATTAATCAAACATATTTTTGTGTCACTGTGATTGATAAGCCATTTCAGGAGTTCGGTGCAGGGGAATATTAGAGTCCTGCTCGCCACCATGTGCAAATATGACTTTCAAAAATTTAGGAGGACTTCATCATTGAGTCTTCTCGTATCAGGATCGTTGTGCGGGGTTTATTTAGGGAATTCATCCCGCTTGATTTTCTTGAAAAGTTATTCCCAGTGTAGAAATATTGTCTTGGTCCCATTGTTCGCCTCTGTGTCCCCAAAGGCCGAGGGTTGAACGAAAGCCTTCCTGGTGGTTGTTTTGATGACGTGCGTCGGATTTGGAGAAAATTCTAGTTGTCTTGCAACCAATGGGGTGGAACCTTCTCCCACCTCTGGTTCTTGTAGTTTTGGTGCTCTTGGAGATTTCCTGGTGGTAGGTTTCTTCAGAGGCATCGTTCCTGCAACCGAAAAAGATCCTTTAGGCAAGTGTAGAGAGTAACATTGGATAAAAACGTATGAAATGAAGAAAAAAAACATCCATAGACCAGTACATGCCTGTAACGCTTGCTAAACTGTTGTTTAATACTCACTGGGCCTTGGAAGCTATCCTTGGACTGCTCGTCTCGCTCCTCTGGATGTTCCGAACTCCTTCACGCACATAATAACCTTGTTGACTGTTAGTCTCCAGTTTTGACTATATTTTTGCCTATATCATGTCAAATATACCTCCATTTTCATATCTAGTATCATTTCCTTCTGGCCTTACCATGCCACATTTGACATCCTTTTACAACTAAATGGGGCTATTCAAGGTATTCCTATGATTCAAGTTATTTTTAATGTATTTTGATATTTTAAAGTAATGTTGATACTAACGTGACATGAGTTAGGTACTGTTCCTTTGAAATAGAACTTATCAGTGCCAGGTACCGGCTCGCACTTAGTGGAGATGCCAAAGAAGATGCCAAAGACTTGCATGACATGGCCAGAGTGGATTGACAGTCTGATTCATATGATTGATTGAGTCATAACTCAATATGCTGACTCAGGGCGAGATTATAGAACTGTTTTATTAAAATTCTTTATGATCCATGCTTCTTGACACTGCGTGTCATGAAACATTGTGTGTCATGAAGCTGTGAAGTTCGTTTTAACTAACTATGAGTCATTTTCGAATCTGAGATCCGTTTAGATTAATTCACCTATGTTTAAAACTATTTTGGAGAGGATCTATATAAACTGGGATCGCTCTCAAGAAACGTTGGTTACAATATGCTATGTGATATGATTTCTAATAATACAATTTGCTATGTGTTATGTTATTTGTTGTTAAATGATTTGAGTTGTTTTATGAATTATGGAGCATGAAGTATGAATTTTTTTTGCATGGAATGATCTGAGTAGCTCTGTTTTCGTTTTAGGGTGATTGCACCTCTTGGTTGGGCCCGCCAACAAGTTCAATTCGCCGTCTCTTTTCCACAGTAGAGTTAGTTTATTTTCAGTTTTAGAATCTGCATGTAAGTAAGTTTTGAGTTTGGAATTACTTTGTTAGATTCTTGCTTAACCATTCTTTGGTTAGATCATTTTCAGTTTGATATCATCTCATAGATTGATGAATGTTGAATGCGTTATTTATCCCTGTAGAACTTGAAGAATGAACCGAGTGCTTAACCTAGATTTGCTCTGTTTTTAGTTTTCAGTTTGATCATGATTTAAAGAGAATGCGAGTTTAGATTTACTTTGTTCTGTTAGGATAGTTAGCTTATAGTCTGTTTTTAGTTTTCAGTTTGATCATGATTTAAAGGGAATGCGAGTTTAGATTTAATCTATTCTATTAGGATAGTTAGCTTATAGTCGGATTAAAGGAAGCTTCCAGTACCTGTAGGGTAAATAGGACATTTATTTGTTTCACCTGTGGTCAGATTTAGAACTGTTTTTTATGCTTAGATTAAAAGGCTTTTAAAAATGATCTCTCTTTTATGGTTTAGATAGATATGATGATGATTAGATGATTAAGCTAATGGTAGATAGTCTTGGGAGATTACATTGGATCATAAATAGAAGTACCTGTACTTAAACTCAGAACTGTTTTTATTTGATGAATTAAACAAGAGATGATTAGTTTCAAGATAATCATTAGGGTTTAGTTTCTAAGAGTAAATTTGTGTTTTCTTCTCAGAATAACCTTTAGATAGGAATTAGAATCTTACCAACACATACAGTGTAGCAGCTCTAAGTTCACTTACCCTGGTTTGACAATTCAATGTTTTCAGGTAATTAAAAATCTTCAATATAGCAGCCTGACATTGACAATGACTCAAAAGAATATAACGGGAGAGATCCTACCAGTTGTATCAACCAATTAATATGAGTAATGGGTGAAATTCAAAACAATCTACTGCAAAATATTTGCAAATAAATTATAAGCGGGTTGACGGCGGAGGCGTGGAGGGAGATGCACTATATCAGCATGTTCAAACAGTCCTTTTGATTTGCGCACGAATTAGAAACTAATGTGAGATTTTGGAATTAATTAACCCTTTAAATGTGTCGTATCTAGTGTCTCTTAGAGCTAAAATGTCTCATCGCTTCATTTTCTTAGTAGGCAGATCGAGAATCGATGATATCCTTATGCATGTTTTCGTTGATATCCTCCTCAGAAAAATTTTGATGCCGATGAATTCCGTTGTACGATGTTGACGTAGTAAAACTGGTTTGGGGTGCGACATGGGTGTCAGGAGCTAATAACGACTCCAGGGAAAACTAGATCATATGTCTGATCACTCGGGCAACATAGGACATGTGGTTTGATCGTATATCTCAGTCAGAGTCATGTATTTCAACATAAGACATTCATTAAAATAACCTGGGATTATCGAGGCCGAAAGGTATCGAGGTCGGTGATCGGGGGTTGACTTATCACATTCTCCACGGGCTATCCTTCAAAAAATTCACCGATGTCGGAAGTTATCGGGGATCTGATCTCAGAGATAGTTTCGTCGCGTAGTTCCTTTGTGGGTTATCATACTCGAAAACCCCCGATGTTGAAAATGTTTCAGAAGTCGGTGATCGGTGATATCATTCCATTCTTCGTGAGCACTTACTCTTTTAGTCGTTAGCTGATGCCAAAGGGATCAATCATCAATGATGCTTGTCGCGAAAGAAATCTCGCGTCTGCCAACACCGACGAAGATCGGGACTCGACAACTTCGGTTCTCTCTAGCGTTTTATTTCACGCTTAATCCTTTCCGATGTCGAATTCCTTAATCATGTCGGGGAAAGTTTTGATTGTCAATTCTCTAATTTAGATATTAGTCTTTTAAGTTAATGGTTTTTGCATGCTCGAGCAAACTTTGAAAGACTTAAATAGAAAACAAAATGATAAGCAAAGGCAACATGCTTCATACTGAGGTCTAATTAGACAGTGCAAAGTGGTACCCAAAAAGTAAAATTTGACATAGGCTTTTTTAGGGTGTGTTGAGTGCTCAACAGGTCTCTGCACCCATCTAGCCGAAAACCTTATAGGTGTCTAAATATTATTTTAACTAATATATAAATATTCATATATATTATTTACGTGGAAACTACAAACTTATATTAGTTAAAAGTAATATATGGATACTTGAAACCAAGTATTCATAACTTTCACATATTCATATATTAATTAAATTAATATATGAATAAATAGTTTATAACATAGGCAAGCATTCTGCCCCTGGATGGGGTGCTCTCTTAATATGACAACTCCACTTAGACTAGCCGCCACTTGGCCACTCCTTAAGCCACCTGGCGTATGCCCTTTGCCACATCACATCCCCAGTCCTTTCAAGTCTTTACGTTACCTACCACCACCCTCCACTTCTCATTTGAAATCCATTGTTCAATTGCCCTGGGATCTCTGCAACTCGTGCATATTCATGGCGCCATGCAGAAGCTCCTTCACATCGCTTCATCTCTCACAATGGATTTTTCTTCTTCTGGACATTATGGGGACTTTTGGAGCCACAACTTCTTGCTTCCATTTCGAAACGCCAACTATCAAGAGCTCTCGTCTCCCTCTGCCTCGTTTTCGAGCTCTGGTGCGACTCTTTAAGATCTCCTCTCAGGTGTTGGAGGTCACCTCTCACGATGCCAAGACCCTAGGGAAAGACAAAGTGGGGGGTAGCCTGGTACTTGGCCCATGGAAGGAAATCACCAGCCTCAGACATTCCAAATGATCTCGTCAACCCTCATGAAGCTTTTCCTGCAGCTTTCCCAGAAGTCCCAGATGAACTCCTGGCAGCCCCAACCCCTGAATCTCTCCTCATAGACCTCCCCCCCGGCGTAGCTCCTCCTCTTGCACCTATCCTAGTGGATGAACAGAACCAACCACCTTGTGACCTCTCCCCCCTCTCGAACCCCTACGACTGTAGGGTCAAGTGGTTCAATTTGCATGGAAATTCACTTGGTTTTGCGCCTCCTCGTCCCTCCCCCCCTTGGTTCCCTTTCACCTTCCCCCCCGGGCTCCTCCTCCTCCTCTCCGATCTCCACCCACCCCAACCCCTCCCGTGCTAGGTGTGCGAACCAAACAAAAATATTTCATAACCCGAGCACCATTAAAAAGGACTTGGAGGATATCAAATTGTGGAAAAAAGACTTGGAGGAGATCAAACTGGCAACGCTCGACGCACAGAACCGGGAAGAAGACTACTGGAGAAGGGTGGACGCCATGATGATGTTCATGCAGGATTTTCAACAAGCCATCGCAGAACATGGGAAAGGAAAAGCACCGACGAAGCAGGTTTTCGCAGGATTGCGTCTTGGCCTAGGTTTTTAGGATATGCATTGTTTTTCTTGCCATTATATATCTCGGCCTTGCGCAACCCAGTAGTATAGTCTATTCTTAACAGATTGTCTATAGCGATGGTGGTTTCCCAACTGGGCACGAGAGTCATACTATTTTTAAACATATGGCCATATTAGTTTTTGGTTATCTGGCGCAGTGGTTTCCCTTCTAGGCACTGCGAACACCTGGTTATTTGCATCTTAGACACATGTATTTTTTTTTTACAGGAATCTACATTACTCTAACTTACAAAAAAAACATAGGCAAGTATTCTTAATTAATTTGATTTTGTGAATATAATTTATGTATTCATTTTTATAATTAGTCACACTTTATATTCTCCCAATTAAAAAAGTGAATGTATGATTCATCACATGGGTTATATTCAAAAAATAGTAAAATATTTATTATATGAGCACTACTTTATGAATATTATATTTCTTATTAAAAGTGATTCATAAATTCAAAAATATTTTATATCTAGTCATATAAATAAATAAATTATTAGTTTTATTTATAGTTTTTTTCCAGCTTAACTTAACCATAACCATAGTTACATAGATAATAGTGCAAAAGTTAAGTTGTAAATATATCTTCCCCACAAAATGACTAACTCATAATTTTTTATTATATCTCTTAGGAGGCTCATTTTATACCTCAAAATTTCCCTAACAAACGACTAGAATGGGAACTAACCAAGCTATTATTTTAAGCAATGATTCCAACCCTAATCCTCTATGGCTAGATGTGGACCTTGTTTTAGCTAGTAGATACAAAAGAAAATCCGAAGACTTGGTTGAAAATTTGCTCGAGCCTGAGTTGATCATGCTATGTAGTTCTCAAGATCTAATAATTTGCAATGGTCTAATGGTGTGGCCAAAATCCAACCGAATGACTTGTATTCAAGGGCTTGGTAGCAATGTCTTAGATGATGTGATATTTGATATCTCCATTTACAACCAATCAGTAAATTTTGACATCTTAAACGACCATGAGCCTGACTCAAATCATAGACCTTCAACCATAACCCTAAACCGTGTCATACAAGAATCCCCATAGAAGAGAATTCTAATAACCAAAAGCACTTGATCCTCAACAAAAATAAAGTTGATTTTTTCCAAAGGATTTAAATAATGAATTAAATCTCATATGAATTAAGGACAATACTGGAAACCTTTATTATAATTTTATGATAACCCTCTCTTCTTCCATTAACAAGTTCTCTATCAAGGTATTGAGTAAAAAGGAAATAGAACTAATCTAGCTTTGTATGATAAAGGGTGTAAGATTGTTAGAAAATCCTTTAAAGATGCTTCTAATAAATCCCTAAAATTCAACAAGATAAATAGGTACAAAGCCCTAATTAAAATAAAAAATGTACTATATAAATAGATAGCAAGAGAAGCTATTACACCTCTCTAAGATAGATCCTAAGAAATTCTAACTCGTAAAAGTAAAGGAAACAATATGACTACTTTTAGAGATTGTGATTCCTACCTTTAAAAGTTGTACAAATCCCTCAATGTTGTGGACAACATTCAAACCCTTTCCACAGAGGAAGAAGAGTCAATTTTCGCATGCAACTCTAATTGACTAATTTCAGATCTGAAAATTGTTTCATAACAATCTAACAGTAAAACCCTAATTGTTATCACCAAAAAAATTTACACTAAAATTATTGACTGAAAACATATGCAACAGAAACACAAAGATCATAGATGAATCCTCAATACACATGAGACACAATTTCAGTTCTCTAATATGATTACCATAAGAAATCCTGAGGGAAAAACCAACCCTCCCAACCAATACAATGTCACCAAAATATGAGGACAACCTTGTCCTCCAAAGTCACCAAAACTGAGAACAACCATGTTCTCCATTGAGCATACAAACTAGAAAAGAAAACCTCACTAATATCTGGGACTATGCTCTGCACACGAATTTGTTGTAGACCACTTGTACGACCTATTGACGTCACCTGTCAGTGTGTATGGATCTGTATCTGTCCAAAAACTCAGATACGTGATTCACCAACTGGAAACCTATGGACATATGCAGTTTTCTCCACTGCAAATCACTTATACTCTATACGTGATTTGTCCTTCTGCAACTCGCGTATATACGCACTTCGTCCTCTTGCAAATCGTGTATGGTATGAAAAAATCAATCACACATGTGACCTTCTTCGTTCCTCTCTCTTGGGTCAGAATCACCACCTTACAAATTTCCCCTTTGCCGAGTGTTATGAGGGAAAAAATCTCTATGGCCAGGGTAAACCACAACAGACAGCTATGACTGCATAAATCTACTCAATTCCAACATATACTATATAAACCAATGTGCAAGTGAGATAAGAAAGAATCCTACCTCGTTCCAACGTTTGATGATGTTCCACTGTTGAGCACTTTGACCCAAAGCTTTGTACCTGCGACAAGTTCTCAACAAACAAGTAGAGCAAGTATATAGTGATAATGTAAATGGGTTAGCACATTAGATAGCATAATCCATTAATAAACATTACAAATGTGCCCATGGATAATAATCATATATTTGCACGATACTAATTGGACGAGAAAGGAGTATTTCTATTAATAAATGATTAGCATAAGTGAAAACATTACAGACTTCCGTGTCGACACGGTTCGGAACCAAGAAACCAAGTTCCTTGCAATTGGGCCTCCACCACTTCAATCCTCCACCAAAGGCAAGCTTATAGGAAAGAGACAATGAGGTTCTCTCAGCAATAGGGAAATAGCTTGGGGGTTGAACACTGTGTTCAGACTTGAGGGACAAAGGGATGCAGACTCAATATGAAGTAATTTCTCCAGAGTAACTTTGATCTCAAAGTTGAATGCTTTCTCCTTTTTTCCATAGCTCAGAATTGTGTTCTTATAGGCTTCAAAATGCAACTGAAGGGCCGAGTTAGAACGTTTCCAGTATATGGAAGGCCAAGGATCAGAGATATCCTATCGTGACATGGAAACCTGACTTCATTTTTGTATTTTCTGGCACAAATCCCGATGTACACGGGCTGTAGTGGAGCACCCTGCGTATACACATGTTGTATAGTAGATAGGGCACGTATATGTGGAAAAATATGTATTTTAGCTCTGGATTCATCAAAAAGGGATGGCAAGTCTGCATAGGGAAATGGAAAAAGTCCCTCTGTGCAAGATAGGAATGGTGAGGCAAATATTGCTATAACAGATTCCCCCTAATGTGTGAGATCATAGGAGTATCTGCGATGGCCGAAATACGTTATAAATAACCCAGAAGTGGAGTGGCGTAAACCTAGATGGAAAGATTAGTTTCTCATTACATTTTGTGTTGACTTTACATACATGGCTGCCAATAGAATACAATGCAGATCCATGTGGAAAATATACCAAATATGTGTTTGTGGCCATGAATAGGCAAATACAAATGTGATTATATGCCAAAACTGTCATAATCACGAACAAGGCCTAGTAGAACTAGTCTCAAAACCAATATGAAGATATCTGTATATGATGGAGTATAATCTGATGTCGTCAAATAGGTGTTGGTCCAATGAAAAGGAAGCAACCGCTCAGGAAAGCGATGACCACATAGTGATGTCTTCAAGTCTTCTACACATACGCTAAAGGTGCAAGTTTACATCATGTGAATAAAGGAGTTGAGGTCGAACACAATGAGACATCGTTTGATTACCGATCATTGAGGTATACTGTTAACAAACACAAGACAACCTACCAATAATGAAAGTAGGTATCAAGGCATCGATTACATTCCTACAAGTATGAATAAAGGAGTCGATGTCGAACACCTGAGGAATCCATTGATCAAGAGACATTGATGTATTCTCATTTGTCAATGGTGAGAGAACCTGCCACTAATGACTACAAGTCTCAAGGTACTCATAAAAATATAGGTCCCATATCCAGAATAAATGAGCTGAAGTCGATGGAAAGAGACCCGCTGAAAGGAGAGAGTTAAGGAATCTCTCATCAGTCAGCATGAGGAGTAAAGCAGGAGCTTCATAATTTGGTGGGGATCAAATGAAGAACAGGTTCACAAACCCACGACCCTTTGCGTCTTTCGCGTGTGCCAAATGCAAGCGGTACACGAAAAAGACCCTCTGAAAAGCAACCAATGATGAAAACTGCTCAGAAAGGCAAGGAAACCACCAATAAGGCTAAATGGCATCCAAGACATTGCACAAATCCCAAAGTGTGAATAGATGTCTTACCGTCAAACATAAGGGAAACCACCTAGTCAACGACCAATGATGAAATGTCAATTCCTGGGTTCAAGGTGACCTACCAATGATGAAAGTAGGGACATGGTGCATGATAAGACCATAGTATCATGTGATTTTGAGACAAATTGAGGGTATGGCCGACATGCAAAGTCAAGAGTTATGAGGAATGGCTGACACAGGTTGATAGACTTCCTTTGAACAAGAGCATGAGACATATGGTGGACTCTGGCAGCATAGACTCAAATGATGTGACAATTAGATGCAGGAGGCATCAATAATGTTCTCTATAGGGACTGGAAGAGTAACCAGTTGGTAGAGAAAACTCTGTAACGAGATCAACTTCCTAAGGCCTTACTAAACTCAAAATTATGATGACACAAGGACTCAATCATTTTGTGCTATGTTCAAAGGCGACACAACTGCTGCCAATTATAATATAGTACTCCCTTCCCGCCCGTCTTTTTTTGTTTTTTCATAACAAATGAATGTTATGATACAAAGGAGGAAACGAGTGTCCCAAGTAAGCAAAACTAGTTCCAGTATTGGAACGTACCTATGCTCAATGCAAGGAAATGCATGTGGGAGATGGACACTCGGGGTGATGTTCCCTCCAGGGTATAGGGTGTGAAATTGCGAAGGATATAACAAAGGCTCTGCTTGGTTGAGGATGCAAAAATTTCTTAGGCAACGGTTTATAACGCAAAGTGAGAACCAACTAAAGGCTCAATACTGCAAGCAAGGGCATGAGATGCAATCACAACTTAACACCAAAAAATGTCCTTTTTTATGGCTTCTAGTCTACTTGGTGTGAAAAAGGGGTAAACTTGTGCCAAATAGACGTCTTTTCAAATCTAATTTACAAGTGTAAAAAAGACAAGTTCACTCGGCTATCTTTTCTATTTTTGGTAACGAGTCGAAAAAGAGCTTAACTAAGATTCACGACCTTTCAAATCCAATTTAACGAGTGTGAAAGGGACAAATCACTCGGAAATCTTTTCGGTTTTTATACGAGTCGGAAAAGAGCTTAATTAAGACTCATTTTTGGGAGTTCGTGGGGAATAAGGCCGCATGTGTATAATTGAGAAATGAGGCTCATCATAAAGTCATGTATCAAGTTATAATGGACTCCCGGTCCTAAGGAAAAAACTTGGTATGGACACCAAATGAAAAATAGGATCTAACTAGGGTGCCCATGTTTGTTAAGTCTCTACCATTTATTAGCGACATTACTTATAGTAGACAGAAGGTTTGTGTGTCGCAACAAATGGGTTCGTACCTAAGGCATAAAAAACAGTGTTTATATGATAATGCAAAAAATGCACGATGGAGTGGATACCTATCCTATATGCTAGGTTATGAAAATACCTACTTGAGGTGACGAACAACCAATCATAACGTTGAAATCCACAAGAAATCTGGGTCAAAACTAAAAAAAATAGCTCAAAACCACTCTTGTATTAGTCCATCAGGTGAAAAAATGGCATAAAACTATATAAAGTGGGTGAAAATAGCTTATAAATAGTAATAAAATAAAAAATTACTATACCATTTTGATTTTTACCCAAATAGTGAAATTTGGACCAAAATACCTCCAAGCTTCAAACGATGATTGTGGGGGCATCAGGCAACAAAATCACGAACCGTCTGGATCAAGTAACTCTACATCTCACCCTCTTCAAATTCAGTGTATTGCATTTTTTAATTAGGTTCTAGTTTTTTAGTTATTGAGGGCATAAATTGGGAATTTCAGTGTATGTGAGTTGCCTTTGTTTTGGTCGCATATATGACGAGGTATACGCTATTGTGTGAACCACATGGGGCGTATATTGAGCCCTACATGCAACTGTATGAAAAGGAAGCCACGTACAAGTACGCAAATGGCCAAAAAGAAGGGTTCTAACTCAAAATTTGGTTTGTCCTTTGCAGGATGGCACTTGAATGGAGAGAGTGAGAACATGACGAGGTTGATGTGGCTGTGGACCGAGATCCAGTGGCTCAAGCAGCTCTAAAAATATGTGGCTTGTATAAGTTTTGGGCTCTCAAAGGAATGAGGGCCCAAGTTATTTTTGTTTGAGATGTTGGTGGGTTACTGGGACTCTCATAGCGAAAGCTTTAACCTCGATGGACAACCATTGAGGATAGAAGTGGAGGACATCTACTTCTTGACTAGTCTATCACGCTGAGGGGAGGTTGTAAACCTCAAGTCACACGGATCAAGGAGTGGGATGAAGATCGAGGAGTATATCGATGCCCACTGTGTAGCGGGGACTCCCAAGGTGGGAATTCAAATCCCTATCCGGGCAATAAATAACCTCAGCCTGAAGATCATCGTGCTAGTATTGACCAGGGTCACAGGTTCAACTTCGTTGCACCAGGGATCGAAGCCGCTTATGTTTTACCCAGTAGAGTGTGCGAGACCCACTATCTATGACTAGTGTACCTCATTGCTGACCAATATGAAAGTTCAGTTGACAGAGTGCAAACAAGGGGGTAAGCGAAACTTCGGGTTTGCCTCCATTATTTGCAGTTTCTTTTTCGAGCAGGTTCCCTAGTGGAGTCGCCAATTGTGTTACGAGGGAAAAACTCTCTATGGCTAGGGTAAACCACAACAGACAGGTATGACTGCAGAAATCTACTCAATTCCAACATATACTATAAAAACCAATGTGCAAGTGAGATAAGAAAAAAGCCTACCTCGTTCCAACGTTTGATGATGTTCCACTGTTGAGCACTTTGACCCAAAGCTTTGTACCTGCAACAAGTTCTCAACAAACAAGCAGAGCAAGTATATAGTGATAATGTAAAGGGGTTAGCACATTAGATAACATAATCCATTAATAAACATTACAGATATGCCCATGGATAATAATCATATATTTGCACAATACTCATTGGACGGGAAAGGAGTATTTGTATTAATAAATGATCAACAGAAGCGAAAACATTACAGACTTCCATGTCGGCACGGTTCAAAATCAAGAAACCAAGTTCCTTCCAACTGGGCCTCCACCACTTCAATCCTCCACCAAAGGCAAGCTCATAGGAAAGAGACAATGAGGTTCTCTTAGAAATAGGGAAAGTGCTTGGGGGTTGAACACTGTGTTCAAACTTGAGGGACAAAGGGATGCAGACTCAATATGAAGTAATTTCTCCAGAGTAACTTTGCTCTCAAAGTTGAATGCTTTCTCCTTTTTTCCATAGCTTAGAATTGTGTTCTTATAGCCTTCAAAATGCAACTGAAGGGTCGAGTCAGAACGTTTCCAGTATATGGAAGGCCAAGGATCAGAGATCTCCTGTTGTGATATGGAAACCGATTTCATTTTTGTATTTTCTGGCACAAATCCCGATGTACATAGGTTGTAGTGGAGTAGCTTGCGTATACGCATGTTGTATAGTAGATAGGGTGTGTATATGTGGAAAAATATGTATTTTAGCTCTGGATTCATCAAAAAGGGATGACAAGTCTACATAGGGAAATGGAAAAAGGCCCTCTGTGCAAGATAGCAATGGTGAGGCAAATCTTGCTATAACACTGAGATCACCAATCCTCCTAGCACATGTGCAGACTCACTTATGCGAGCTTAATCATGTCTCCACACACTCTATACATGATATGTAATGTCACAATGACCACTCTCCTTTATATACAATCCTTGGGGGTCACCATAGAAGCCGCTCCACAAGTCAACATCAAATTAGACTTTTCTTGTGGGTGTGAAGCCCCAACACAAACCCACAAAACCCATCACCAAACCCATGAAGCCTCCACTCAAATCCAAGGGGGTTTTCACCAAACTGAAAGTGTGCTCTGGTGCCCACAACGATTCCCACATGCCCAACACCCAGGGTCAGGTGAGAATACATGCCCGAAGCTACAAACATAAACACTCCCTCTTACCGAGGAAGGTATTTTCACCACACTCCACAAGTGGGAATGTCGTCTGATGCTACAAAAGCATCAACAAGTTTTTTCTGTCGATGACATAGAGTTTGGGGTTAAACAACTCACAAAAGGGAAAGCTAAGGACATTGAATACTACCAAACTAAGATCCTAAAAATTGGAGGGCCTATCATCATCCCTTACATTCACAAACTCTTCAATTTAGCAGTCAACCAAGGTTTCCTTAAACCCTTGATTCAAAGCCTCGTTGTTTTTATTTTTAAAAGTGGGGATAAAATAAATCCCTCTAATTATAGGAACATTATGATTAGCCCTCATTTTGCCAAGTTATAGGGAAATATTTTGGAAAATAAAATCAATGTATGGCTAGAAAACCATAGAAAAAGAGCTAAAAGACAAGCCATATTTAGGAGTTATCATTCTATTATGGACCTCCTTGTTCGTTGTTACACTTAGGATCATTATGAAGGAGTGTCACAATTTTAAAAACAATCTCCTTTGTTGCTTTGTTGACTTTAGAAAATCATTTGACATAGTGCCCGAAACTAACCATTAGAATAGATTGGATGAGATAAATGTTCCTTTTGAATTGAGAGCTATTGCGATAAGGTTGGATGAGAACATTATTGTCAAGTTTTTGAAAACTAAGGGTTGGTAGGAAGAAATTGATTGTAATATAGAAGCTAAGCAAGATTGTCTTTTGTCCCTTACCTTTTTTAGCATATGCACCAACATGTTGGAGGGTTGCTTGGAAGAAGTAGGTTGTGTTGGCACATGTTTAGCTAGAATAGTCACCGTTCTTCTTCTTTATGTTGATGATTGTTAACACTGGCAAAATAAATGTTATGATAATCAAATCCAAAAACATCATTTACGGTAATTCCATGCATGACAATTACAACTTGGAGGAAGTTACTTCATTCAAATATCTAAGAATCAATCTTCATCACAAACTCAACTAGAAACATAGCATCAAGAAAAGGATAAATGGAGGGTGGACTTGAAAATAGTTGTAAACCAATGAATCTTTGGCTTTGGGATAAGAAGACACTTCTCTTTGAGACTCTCGTCAGTCATGTTATCTTATATGATTGTGAAGTTTGGGGCTACAACATCTCTAGAGAATCATGGAGAAAGAGAAAATCCAAAAGCGTTTTATAACTTATAATCTTATAAATAAAGGGGATACACCCTATCCTATCCTCCTCATAGAAGTGAATATTTCCCCCATTGAGAGCATGACTATGACTAGATACTTAATGGGCAAGAACAATATAAATAACATGGAAGATATTAGGCTTCCAAAGGTCACTTCAAAATCTAGTCAAAACCACTTGCAGTTGAAGAGGGGTTGGCATAAAGATGCCAAGTCTTGGCTAAATCATTGGAATATTGAGAAAGTGTTTACTCTACATAGTAATGATAATAATAAAAATATTATTAATTTTAAATTTAAGGAAAAATTGTGGTGTGATAAAGTATTAGAGAGAGAAAATTAAGACACTATAAGGAGGTGATCAACCCTAATATAAAAGATCAAACGTATCTATCTAATTTGACTAGCGTAAAAAAGAAAATCAATGTTGCTAAAATAAGAAGTTTTATCACAAGCTCATAGTGAAACATGGTGTTGGACAATTCCTAAAATTATGTGGGTCAAAAGAATTTGTCATCTTTGTGATACTGAGAGGGTTGAAGATGAAAGACGCTTTCTCTTAGAATGTCCTCTGTACACCCACATTAAATCTCAATTTCAAAATATTTGTCAACAATAACCTTCCTAACCTTTTAACTCATCAAAACTATGGTGATTTATGAATGCTTCTCTTAAAACTTTTTAAACATAAAAATAAAATGCTAAAGCAAACCAAGTAATTCTTTATCTTTTTCTATATACTAATATCGATTTGAGTGAACATTAATAACTATCATAATCATTATCAAATATATAATTTTTTATAATTTAAAAGTAAAATAAATTGATATTCTATCTTTTTAATATTATTATAATTAATTAAAAATATATATTTATTTAAATTTATATATAACATAGCGTTACACCAAATTGAAGATCATCATTTGCCTTATTATTGGAAGAGTTGCTAAATCTTAATCATTGCTTGTACTTCAAAGTTGAGTGGTAGGCACACAAAAGACAATAAGATGTATATGCATGTGGCGCCAGTTGTACAATGTGGTTTGTGGGTATAACAACTCATGTGAGTACAACTACTCCATTAATATTAAATAACAATTTGGTATGTGGGTACACCAACTCGTGTGTAACTACTTCATCATTAATCTTGCCTTCTTAAGAAGGTGTAACGACTTCATCATTAATCTTGCTTTCTTAAGAAGCTAGATGCAGTTATATTTAATGTTAGAAAATATATTAATTGTGGATAAAGTTTTGGTGTTTTTATAAATTATTAAATTATTTTTAAATAATAATAATAATTGATGTATGAGATTTTTTTGTTTGTGAGATTAAGAGTTTACTTTGTGTAGTGATTTGATTCCTAAACTCTATAAAAATATACATACCCTATTCTTTATGGATTTGAACTTGTAATTTCTTAGAAAGAAACATATTTTCTTAATCATTAAGTTCACTTAGATTGTATTAAATGGGTATCGTATAGTAGCACTTTCTTAAAAAAATGTTTATATAAATGTAAATGGAATATTTTTTAAGATAAAATATTAAGTTAATTAAGCAAATAAAAATATAATATTTAAACAGATGAAAATGATTTTTTTTTTTATAAAAAATAAAAAATAAATTATTTAAAAATATGAAAAAGTAATGTTTTTAAATTGTAAAAGCAAACAAATGAAAATGTTTGTTTGATTATGAACATTTAGGTGTAATAGAGTTAGTGCTGGTAATGTGACATTTATTTGAATTTCTTGTAAAGGGAAAATGGACTTTGTGATGTATTAAAAATTGACAAAATTAGATTTTTTTAACTTTTATCGAAAACATTTTGAATTAAAAAGTAAAGATTAACATTTATTTGAATTTCTTGTAAAAGTAATGATTGACATTTATTTAAATTTTTTGTAAAGGGAAAATGGGCTTTTGAAAATTTAAAAAAAATGTTTGATATTTATTTGAATTTTTTGTAAAAAGAAAATGGGCTTTGTAAATTTATAAAAATAGTTATTTTTTAAAATTTTCATTGAAAACATTTTGAATTAAAAGGAATGATTGACATTTATTTGAATTTCTTGTAAAAGGGAAAAAGAGCTTTGTGATGTATTAGAAATTGACATTGGACAAAAATAGATTTTCTTAACTTTTATCGAAAACATTTTAAATTAAAAGTAATGATTCTACTATAAGGTACAAGATGCACCAAGAGTGGTTAGAGTGTTTTTTTGGTATAATAATAGGTTTTTGTTACAAATCCATCAAGTGGTAAAACAATTTAAAAAGTTAATTTGATGTTTCTATATTGTTGATTATGTATAGTTGTTGGTTAGGGAATTGAGAAAATGGACAATTTAGCACACTCATTAGTTTAGTTGAGAAGTAAGGAGATTTTATATTTGTAGAAGCAATTCCAATATGTTATAAGATAGGTATATCTGATTGCTATTTTACACATCCACACACACATTTATACAATGCATTTCATAGAAGTTGATGGGAAGGTTGAGTAAGCAAGTGTACCCATCCTACAATCAATCAACCATTATGTTAGTAAGAGACATCACTTCTTTGTGATTGGACCAATTGAGCACTTGACAAATCAACTAGGATAAATGTTATTTTTAACTAGTGGTAATTGCAAATAATTGATTCATAAACAAATGAAGCTATTGTTCTAGGCAATTCATCAAAACACATCTTAAGTAGAAAAAATATTATGTTATTTCATTGTTTATGCCCCATATGCACAATTAGTTTTTTCCTTCAACGACATGAGATACTAGTTGCCAAACTTAGAACACAAACATTGAAATGTGAACAACATCAAACAAATAAGCACACATAGATATTTTTTCTACCTTGGAGACAACCTCGAACAATGAAGAAAAAACTCTAGCAATAAATGCACTATTTTATTTCTCTCATAGGAAGTTACAAATTCTTGAATACACTCTCCAAACATAGATTGTTGTGTGCTTTAATGAGCCAAACCATTACATCCCAAAGGCTTCATGGTCATTTAATTATTGTTATTTCACTCTCCCACCCAAATTGTTCAGCACACAATGACATGGAAAAATTATCTTTGACCGCCTTTTCATATCATTTGGATTGTACTATGCTCCCTTCTATTTTTTATTTTTTTTTGAAGAAAATGTCTCGTTTTGGTGGGATTCCCCCTAGTGATGTAACAAGAGCTTAATGACCCATTAGAGTTAATAATAGGATAAGTATGGTGACCATTTATGTAAGGTGGATGGGGTCAACTATGCTAGCTATTATTAAATAAGGTTCGATAGGTAGTTATCATTTAAAAAATGTAATATGGCCCAATTATTAATATAGGGTCATTAGTGGTTATGGTTAGGGTTTGCTAGATAACTATAGATAAAAACAAAGCCCTCCTTATGCCCTCTTTATGGGATATGTCAAGTACTTAACATTATATTGGAGCATAGATCATTTGGAGGTTGTCTCCTTAAAGATACACATAAACATGCGTTTATCCTTCCATAAAAGGATTATTGTATAGTGTTATTCTACCTTAAGGGTTTTGGATATAAATAAAGTATTGGAGATTTCCTAGAATATTCTTGGATATGTTGTTTGTTATTCATCTTCAACACTACTGATCATAACACTTTCTTGGGCCAAGGGGAAGCACACATTTTTTCTCTTTTGCATATTTCCTTGGAGCAAGATTTTCTCTCAGTCTATTGACCAAATTGCATCATTAACAATACTATTAGAAGGAAAGTGGTCATTACATTTCTGAATTATGGTGAAAAAGGTGATTTCGAAAATTATCACAAAAGTTATGACCATTTGAAGTTGTAGCCTCAAAACCCTTATGAACAATTCTTGCTACATTATCTCTAAACTATGAAGCATATTGTAGTACTTGTATTAGTGCAATCATAAGCAAAGTTGGGGTGACGTTTAAGAATTGGGGTCATAGTATCATTCATGGGAGTATAGAGGAAACTACAATTATTTTAAGTTGTAACTCAAAGCCCTGGCGAGAAATTCTTGCAATCCCCCTTTATTTTTATTTATGCATTAAATTGCAGCGAAACAAATTTAAATTAGAAGTTACTAAATTGGCCATGCCATTTCCAAATCGAGATCATAATAGCAATTCTGAGAAGTTTGTGAAAATTAAAACTATTTCAAGTTATAACATCAAAACCCTATTGTAAGCAGACCATCTCCATTTTTGTGAACAATTATTGCTTGTTGCTTGTTCACTGAATATAAAAACATATTGTTGTCCAAGTGTTGATGGCATGATCAAAGTGGAAGTTGAATGTGTTTGTAAGTGCACAACCTTGAGGAAAACACCATTTCTTCTTCATTCCTCATTTTCTTTTAAAAACTCCAACTTAGAAACTTACAACGCTAACATCTATCTGACTCTCTTTACATTTCAATTTTAAACTATGGCCTGTAGCGAATCATCTTACAGTTTCCATTTAAAAAAAATTATTTCTTTATCATCATGGACTTTTGAAGCGATGAAGTGATTATAGTGTAGATATATTATGCAAATGAATAAGATGTTATAGCTAATGTTCTTCTTTTATTGATTTGATTCAGGATAAAGGGAAAAAGAACATTGCATTAACTAATTAAAACTTTTATTTTGTAGGGATATCTAGGAGAGTGGCAGGTGGATTTGTTTTTATCCACACAATTTTTGAAGCTTTAATGTTTTAGTGTTTTTAACCATGAACCACATCATATGTTTGAAAAGAAGTTCCTAATTGCATATGGATATAATTGAAAAGTAATAAAAGGAAATATATGCATTGTTTGAAAAGAAGTTCCTAATTGCATATGGATATAATTGAAAAGTAATAAAAGGAAATATATGCATTGGATAGAATTGAAAAGTAATTAAAGAAAATATATGTGTTGAAGGGAAACAATATGCATGAAATATTTGAAAATTTTGATAGAGTTTATTATTGGTTGTCTAAAACAGATAATGATATTGGACAATAAAAAAGAGTTTCTCTTTATTTTCCTCATAGTGTCAAGGACCTTTTCCTCATCTTAGTCCCGAGGACCCTTTCATCATCTCAACACCAAGGACCCATATTGTTTTGCAAATTGTTATGTACCTACTTTAATCTAAGTTTTCGATAGGAAGATCATCCCTCGAAGGGAGGTTTCTCCAGGGGAGAGCCTAAGGGGGGATGTTCTTACAGGGGATTTCAAGAGCAGTTATCAATGTAGATACCTTGATAAAAAACCTATTAATTGTTATTTCGATGATGGTAAGGTCTTATCTTATTTGCTTTGGACTGCAAACCACTATCTCAAGAATATCGATCAAATGGTCTCTTTCGATTAGGGTTTATGTACACGACAATTGTGATAGTGATAACAATCAAGCAACCAAGCAGTGGGGTGAGGTGGTCAGACGGTAGCAAGTAGAAGACATAAGCTAACATTTATTACTTGACATTTATGTTTACTACTTGATACTTACAGTGCAGATCCGTCACAAATTGTGTTTGGAGCTATGCATGTTAGTGCATTGAAATTTGCTTCAAGGAAGTGCACTAACAAAATATAAGTGTTAATGTGTTGACACTGACAAAGAAAACAAAGCAGAAAGGATCGAGAATAGGATCTAGATCATATAAAAAAATATGTATGCACGCTGCCACCCCAACAATAACACTATGAAGTTGAAAGCCAATAGTATGGAAGAAAAATAAAGTTTATTTATTTATTTTAATCTCAATAAAATTGTTATTGAGATTTCCCTAGGTTCGACATTCAAATTGAGATTTGTTTTAAGTCAAACATGAAACTAATATTTGATCAATGACTAAATCATTGCTATAGTCTTAGCATTCAACATGGACTGATAATCAAATTGTACATGATTAAATCACCATTTTCATGTTATTGGAGTCGTATAACATTTAAAGCAAATTACACATTGTTATTGCAAATTACACATTGTTGTTGACAAAATACTCAAATCCACATCACTACTTATATTGCCAATCCAAAATCTAATAGAAACTTGTATTTTGCAACAATATACATATACACTAAAGGATCATACCATTATTGATCTGTGAAAACACAACCTAATATCAATAATTGGTGCAAAAATATATATGTAAACAATTTATTTATAAAATATGGCAAGATAACTTCTCAAGGAAAAAACGGGTGTAACCTATCAATAACCAATCTAATTCCCTTATTTTCCCACCTCACAATTCTTATTTGCAACCTCACCAAAAACCTTTGCCTCAACCATGAGGTAGGCCATCTTCCCTTCCTCTCCAAAAGCTCGTCTAAGAAATTATCAAACCAACTTTATCAAATGCAAAAATATTTTTTCCAGGTTACAAAGTTTAAATACTCATTAAGAGCTCAATATGTCACTTGTGAGAATTGAACCTGGGAGAGGAGGATAACAATCATTCCTCCCAACCACCCAAGCTAAACTCAATTGACATGCATGTGAATAAACTTATCTCTATCACTATTAGGAAATTGAGAATGAACTATAGACAAAGTTATTCAAACAAACATAAATAAGGTTTTTTTTGGATAAAACTAAGACTGGAACTATAAAAGGTTATGTTCATAAAGAAGATTCAAGTAGGAAGAAAATGCAATAATTTTTAATGATAAAATATATTATTTCAAAAATTGATATTTTAAATTTCATGTATATTTGTTATTTGAGTTTAATTTGGATGGTTAAGATAAGAAGTGTCATTCTCCTCACTCACAATCAATTTCTGCAAAATAATGTATCGAGTTCTTAATGAATATACTATTGTATGAGTTTTAAGTTTTAAAGAATTTAATTTACAACAAATACCATCATCCAAATAAATAAATAAAAATTTACAACAATTACCATCATTCAAATAGAAAAAATGAAAGAATTTAATTTACAACAAATACCATCATCCAAATTAAAAAAAAAATTAATTTACAGCAATTACCATT
Source organism: Picea engelmannii (assembly GCA_009831015.1). Classification (NCBI taxonomy): domain Eukaryota; kingdom Viridiplantae; phylum Streptophyta; class Pinopsida; order Pinales; family Pinaceae; genus Picea; species Picea engelmannii. The sequence continues at coordinate 814,786 of ML792735.1, forward strand.
ATTCAAATAAAAAAAATATTTGATGAATTTTCTTAAGATACATATTTAGTGAAAAATAAAATAAATTTTCAAACATATTAAAAGTAAAAAGTCTTCACCATAATGACTATATCTTTATTAATGAATTTAGATCTAAATGTAAAATGCCATACCACCTAATATACTCCAATTTAGGTGGTATTATTTAATGGTCAAAATAATTTTTAATGACTATATTTTCATTAATGAATTTAGATCTAAATGTAAAATGCCATACCACCTAATATACTCCAATTTATGAGATATTGTTTAATGGTCAAAATAATTTTTACTTAAGGAGAAGTTTTGAAGAAATTTGTATTCTTCCCAAACCTTGATTTGGAAAAAATTGTATTCTTCCCAAACCTTCACTAAAGCTCAAATAGACCTTAACGCTACGCATGATTGATTAGTATCCACAAAATACATATATATTTCGGGAGATTAACAATGCAAGCTCAAGAACAAATGCACGGGCATATACCATACTCCACATGGACAAAAGATAAAGGTAGGAGAAGCCCAAAATATATTTCCATGGAACCAAAGATGGGAGAAAAAAAATTACGAGTAGGAATGAATTTCAAAATGGACATAAAGCGTGGTTCTCATTATAATAAATTCATAGACCAAACTGTGAATGGATAAAACTTCAGGGGATATGTCATATTATATAATGCATATTACGTTGAATGCATGGATTAGAAACTAAATCATATATATATATAAATTTAATAAATTTAATATGTTTTTTTAATTATTCTTTCACTTCAATGTTAATATTTAATATAATGTATATTCCCGGATGGGGTGACACCTAGCCTAGAAGCCACAGGTGGACTTGCACTAGCCCACAGCATAAATGTCATTAACCGCTCCTCATGCGCCAACCTTTATCATGAAGGACGATAATAGATGCAGCGACAGAACGGAGAGCTCTCTCACTTGCGCGAGCATTTACGAGCGCAGTGGTTCCGCGATGCCAAAGGTTAAAGGCGGAGGGATGGCTTCGGCTCTAGTTTATTCGGTCTCGCCCTCGGCTCCGAGATCCTTCTGGATTATCTGGAGCAGCACAATTTCATGTGCGTTTAGTTTAAGCAGCGACGCTCCCGTGCAGCTCTGCATTCTGCTTCACACCAGGTGGTTTGGGAGTGGTCAAGCTCTTCCGGTGTCTTTCTCTCCGACCGCCCTACAACAGGGTTCGATTATCCAGCAATTGACATTGCCCTTTTCCTTTCTCATGGCAAGAAAGAGAGGAACCCCTCGCAGGGGCGCAGCATGGGCGGCTCAAAAGGAGCAAAGGCGCCGCAAGGATCAATTGGAGCGGGCCTTAACTCTTGCGACGTCCATCCTAAGACAGAGAGCCAGAGCGGAGCAAATTAAGCGACTTACCACCATAGCCGAGCCGAGTGTTGGTTGTAGCAGTGAGTCTCGTGGAATGGCGCTGGGGGTCCTGCAAAATTCTGGTTCGACGGAGGAATTTCCTCCTTGCATCATTGAAGAAGACCCGTCCCTGGCACTTACTATGGAATTCCCGAATCTCGGCGAGGAGCCCCAGGAGGAGACCCATCCAGAAGTCTGCAAGCTCA
>ML792735.1:832943-844788 GCA_009831015.1 Picea engelmannii
TTTCTCACAATCTTCTTCTTTCTTCTTCATTTGGACATTCCTTACTTCTCCTATTCTTCTTTCTTCTTCGAGTAGAGTTTTCAAGGAAATGGTTTCTTCTCTTAGTTTCTCAAAGTCTTTTAATTGTTTCTTCAAGATTACAATTGTCTTTTCATAACTACACAATTCACTTCTTAGTTTTCTTTGCGTGTCTTTGAGCTTGCTATTTTCAATCTCAACATGCTTCAACTTTTTAAGATTCTCATCTTCTTGTTGAATAATTTTGTCTTCATGATTTTCTTCTTCTTCATTGTAATTTTCTTCTTCAGTTTCATTTCTTTCAATCCTTGGATGAGGACATTCAAATTCAACATGACCTGCTCCTTCAAAATTAAAGCAAAAGAACTGACCTCTATTTTCTTCTTTGAAATCTGAGATGTTGAAACTTTCTTCAACTTCTTCTTCTTCTTCTTCTTTTGTGTCTTCCCTTACATAAATGTCTTGTAGCTTTTCCTGAAGCTCTTTTGATGATGCACATGATCCCACCTTGGATTTCACTGAATCTGCCAATCCATCCAGGATGGTATCTATTGCCAATTTGTTGTTCCTTTTTGCTTCCTTCTGAGCTGCAGTCTTTGGTTTCTTCAAAGTATTGTATCATGAAGCAAATGAGAACCAAATATTTGCCCCAAAAGCTTTCAAATAAGTTTCCATTCTATTACTCCAGTATTCAAAATTGCTTCCATCAAATGGTGGAATCCCATTTGGAATTTTGTCTTCCATTTCTTCTTAGGATCTTCCTTCTAGTGGTTAAACTGTATTGAAGGTAACCCACTATGATACCAATTGTTGATACTGAGAGGGTGGTGAATTAGTATCAAGTACAATTTCAAACCTTTTTCAACTTATACTTAAACCATTCAACTATATCCAATGAGAAATGAACAATAGTATAATATTTACACCAATACACCACAATACACCATGCACAATATATGAGAAATAATCATTAGTTATTGTTCAAGGGAAGTAATGACTTCCAAAGGTAGCTACAGCTTCCAAATGTAAAGGGAGGGATAAAAATCCAAGAGGAAGATACAATCCTCCAATATTAAGAGAGAGTTGAACTATCCATCCTTTCCCCTTCCTTCCACCCAAGAATATATGAGAGATAATAAAATTTTACATTAAATCATCACCATGAACCAATCATCACATAAAGCCTGATAATGCTTCCTGAGACTTCTTCAATTTCTACAATTCTTCAATTCTTGGAGTACTTTGATCCTGTATATAATATTACTCAATGTATTCTTTGAAACTCCTCCAAGTTTCATTCCTTGAATCCTCCCCAAAAAGAGGTTATAGAAAGAATGGTAGACTTTATGCAATTCTGGTCTATTCAGGAGACCGAACTTGTACAGAATGAACCACGCTCAATATTTCACATACGATTCTGAAACTTGCACACAAGAAATTACAGTCCATACTCTTTGAAATGAAATTTGTCCCATGTCATTTGGATTCTCAATGAATAAGTTATGACTGTTTTACCCGGAACACCTGTTTATTGACTAGCTTCAGGACTGGTCACAAACCCTATCTTCCATAGAGTGTATCTCCATAATTATAGCGAATCAAGAGATGAACATTTTACTAGAGGTAGCTTGATATGTATTCTCAATACCATTGCGATTTAACCATCTGAATCGTTCTAGAAAAAAAATTATAGCAAAAACGATAAGATGACCTGAAAATAACATACCTTAGAACACATCACCAAAAGACTTCATCCTCCCTTGAAATTCGGCCTTCTTTACTTCTTATTTCCTTTTAAATTCAACTTGTATCAAATGAATGTATAATGATGTTTATTTATACCATTTATGTCACTTCCTTTTAACATTAGGGCCGACCTGACACTTTCTTATTTTGTAATTCTTTTCTTTAATTATCTTCAGGGCCTACATGTACTTCCTTCTTCAATTCACTTTGTCATCTTCAAAAATTCATTTCTCCTCAACCATGAGTATCCATGTGATGTGCCACATACCACCGAAAACAACATGATGTATATTATCCATCCATGGGTGTTGTATCTTCATGTGTATTTTTCTTCATGTCCAAATACCTTCATAAATATTGCGGTCCAAAACCCATGACTAGGGTTGACATCAATGACAACAACCAATCTTCCAACAATAAAATGCTCACAAAAACACACAACAAAGGTATTGAACCTGATATGAATTTTTTGTAGGTTGTCCTTCATATACAATGAGACATAAAACCCACAATGCATAATAAAATGCTCACAAAAAAACACAACAAAGGTAATGAACCTGATATGAATTTGTTGTAGGTTGTCCTTCATATACAATGAGACATAAAACCCACAAATGATAGTATTGATGTAACATCTCTCCTAAAAAAAACATATTTGATATATATGTGTAATATTGATGAAGTACGGGCATGTAGGGAAATGGAAATCACCCCTAGAATTGGATATGCATTGAATCAACAACTATACTCTACCTAGATGAAGAGAGTAGGTTTCTAATAGTCTGAAAATGGATACTAGTTGAAGGAACACATTCCCAACCTGGTATATGTGCCCATCATGCAATTCTTGCCCCCTTTTCATCATAAATCAGCCCCAATACTTAGATACAACCTCCCAATGCCTCACTCTACCAGAGAACAGAGGGAAAGTCGACCCACAATGAAGATGGTTCTGTCCAAAAGGGAAGAAGCTTAGTATTTGCCAAAAAATCGCCCTTTGAAGTCCACAACTCGACCTCTCAGCAAATGAATTGTCCCCGTTGTTATCACTCCATGAGTCTCTTTAGGTTGTATATCAAGAGAGCCTGGTAACTTAATAAAAATGCTCAATAATGTATTGAAAATTGGATCAAAGATGAATAACTCACACACTCACTCCTTCACTCAAAACAATTTGAAAATATTAATCAAAATGCTCAATAATGTATTGAAAATTGGATCAAAGATGAATAACTCACACACTCACTCCTTCACTCAAAACAATTTGAACATACTCAGACAAAACACACTCACTCCTTCACTCAAAACGATTTGAACATACTCGGACAAAATAAGGCTCTCAAAAGATATTGATCAAATGGTTTGTAAAACTTAGGTGGATGGAAAATGCTAACTATGTCAACAACATCACATATATTGAAAACACATGTGAAAGGTTGAATATAACCAACAAAATATTTGTGATCTTAGTTTACTAATGCAAAGATAAGATAACAGGCATCAATCATTAAGTAAACCAGGAAATGAACATAACATTCAACTCACAAGTGAAGAATAAGAAAGATGAATAGAGGTCTGAACAATATCAATGAAAGAAGCTTATCATTCCAATGTATATATCAATATCTTTACAAGAAAGATTGTATACAAGTTTTCAATCTCGAACCAAAATCATTAAGATTGCTCCCCCTCCTCACATCCTCCATTTCAAAGGCTAAATAGCAATTACATATTCGTTGGAGATCCCCAAAAGTGGGATCTCAAAACTACTTGGAAAAACAAATCTAATCTGTTTACAGAATAATATGACTAAGATCCTATATCTAAGGGATAAGATTCCCTATCAAAGTCCGAGTCTTCTGTTGCCATCTAGGATTTCCTTGATGAAGAAGACGTCTTCTTGAATTGTCCTCCATAGCTGGGTCATGAGTCATCTACTTAAAAGATGAAGATAAGGTCAAAATTGATCAAATTTTAAACAATCTGCCACCTACAGGAGTTTGCAGCGCATTACACTGCAAAAAGAAGGCTTGTGCTGACAACTGTCGTGTATACTTCTCTATCTCTTTGAATTGTTTTTTAACATCTTTCCAAGGTCTCAGAGGTTGGATGGAGGTCACAAAAGTTGTGATAACTCTCTCTCCTTGGTATGTTGCACACAATTAATCTTTCTTGTAGACTTCATAAGCAATGAAATGATTAGTAAGTGTTGATTAATCCATATCTACCGAGAATAGATTCTTTTACATGTTCAGAACATTGTATAGCATGCAGAGATATTTAGCCATTAGAAGATGATGGAAACACCTCCATTGAAGCTCTCACAGTCAAAATTTTTGTGGCTGGATGCATTCATACCTTGTACAAAAGCTATAAGGATGTAATCCTTGAAAACTTATGCTTCTAGAAGTATTTCATCTTTTTCTTCTGATATAGAAATGGAAATAGACCAAGTAATGGATGCACTTTGGAAAGCAATAATGGATGCACTCTAGAAAGAAATAGACCCATCCACTAACATTATTTGTATAGGATTTATGTTTAAGGACATCAATAGCATTAAGAAGCATTTGAGAAGCTTTGAGTGCTCCTGTGGATTCCATAGTAAATATAAAACTATCATCTTTAACATTAATGCTCACAAACCTTGGCTTTCCCATTGCCTCAACTTTCTTGATGACCTCATCATCATAGGAGTATGCTTCAGCATCAACCACAAAAACCAAATATGGATCATGATATCATCTTCCACCTCCACCTCACATGTGTTGTTCTAGATCAATGAATTTTGCATCATCTTCTTTAGTTTCTAGTGACAACCAAATTGTTTCGAGTCCTTGAGGAGGTATTGAGAAAGGGTAGTAGACATCCTGGCACAAGTATTGCTTAAAACAACAGTTTGATCTTCCTTGAACATTCCTTCAAGTTTATTTGTGAACTGGTTTCCACACTCTGTCTTAAGCTTAGAAATCATTGACTTCTCCACATCAATGGATGCACTTTGTCCTAAAAGAAATCTTTTTGCAAGATCCTTTTTAATATATTGCTTCAAAAACATATTTTCCTTGAATAAACCTGAACAAAACAAGAATTCTATCTAGAGTATTCTCCAACTCCTCCTCTGAAGTACCCTTGTTACCAGATCGAAGTATCTCATCAAGAAATTTAGCAATAAGTTCTGTCAGTCGATTCTGCTATAGGTTGATCAGATGCTCAAAGGAATCCTTAATAGTGTTAGAAAATGCCTCATTCTTCAAAAAGATTTATTCCCATGTTGTATCAAGTCGAGATTTCAAGTCCAGAAGTGATGACACCATGTCCTTATCTTTCATTTCATCCAATACAATGTCTTTCCCAATATATTTAACATAAATACTAAGAGCCTACTGAAACAAATCAAGTGCACTCACCCTTGAAAAAAGAGAGTACATGCGTTGAAGGTTTGGAATGCGATTGGCATCCATGAGCAAAGTAAATCCCTTATCCAGAATTGCATGAGTGTGACAATCCAGGAGTTGCTTCTCTGCATTGGCTACCAATGATTTTCTAGTGCATGCATCCAAGTAAAGAACAAAACCTTCATGCTCATGCAACCTTGCCTCAATATGTTTCAAATAATCTGGAACATAAGACAACTGCATATATCTAACACCTTCAGATGCATAGAACTTTGTAGTTCCTTCTCTGTCAAACCTGATGTGACACAACCCTCTAAATCTGCCACTTTGAAAACACATAGCATATGTTGTCGATAACTAGCCTCGAGCTGACATCCATGAAATTAACACATGCTCATTTACATGGCACTTGCATCATCAATCAAGCACCTGACAACCTGTATATTTTTAAAAAATAATTCGTGCGACATATCCCACATGTATCATGGATTTAAAACTTATGCTCTTTATAAACGCCGATGCACCCTAAACTTGTTCGATTAGTAATGTGGGATGCCTCTTAGGCTTGGCACTTGCGCTGAGCTTGTGTTGGTTTGTATTGGTTTATGTGATGAATGTGTGACTTGGCGCATGTGTTGGTTTACATACCTGGCATAAGGATGGTGACTTAGAATCTCGGCCCACTTTTGGGTCCTTTTTGGGTTTTTGGGATAATGTAACGGGAATGGGATGTTGGCTCATGGGCTTTGCCCATGTTTAGGCCTATTTTGTATGTATAAATAAGTAATTTAGGTGATGTAAGTAGTAGATTACATCTATGTGATGGTAAATATTTCTATGTGCAAGTGATCTATGTGATTGAGTAGGCTTTGTGCATACTATTGAACATGCAACGTTAAGTGCGAGTGTTTGTAAGAGACTAGGTGCTCAGATACTCAGGGAAGGAGGATCTAGTGAGGTGCGCAGATCTCTTGTCCTATGTGGAGTAGGGTTTTGGTGGCTTTGTGCTTGTAACCTATTTGACTGAAGACAATAAAGAAGAAGAGTTGGTGGACAGTAGCCCCAGGGTGGGGGTGAACCACGTAAATACTGTGTGTTATGCTTTGTTCTTCAACTTGATGTGTTTATCCCTTCTTTTGCTAAGTGCTTGGACATGTTTAGATAGATCTTCTTATGCTTTGTGCTTATTAGACATGTATGAATGTGCTTAGTGTTGATCTACCAGATTTGATCTGTTTTACTATGGATAAATGATGAAATACCTTAGACCTAAGTGAATGTTGCGATGCTCTGTGCTATCTGCGAAGTAGAGTAAGGGTTGAATATTGATAATCTATCGGTTCTTAGTGCTCTGTAAACAATATAATCACATATTTGTGTCCCAACTAAGGTTGCATACACTTGAGTCCTGCAACCACCCCTGCCTCTACCTCAGGTGAGACTTCATCTGCTTCGCAGGTGTTTCCGAAAGGGCTGGTAGTTAGGGCTTTGTTGGTGCTCTCTTGAGCGTTGAACCTTGGGTATGCCGCTATTCCAACAAATGGTTCTGTTACTGGGACCCGAAACTATGATTGATGGGAACTAAGAAAGAAGAGGCTCGTGCAAAATAAAGATTTGTGCATAGATCTGTGCCCTAGTGCGCAGTACCCTACTCGATTTATAAGCTTTGTGCTAAATAAAGAAGGTCAGATCTGTAGAGAAGAAGCAAGATCTGAAAGCTTTGTTCTCCAAGGAAGGTACAAGCGAGAAGTTCTGATTGAAAGAGGTAAGATCTGTAAACTTTGTGCTCTGTTAAAGGTAAGAATAGTTAAAGAAGTCTTAGATCTGAAAGATTTGTGCTCTATTGAAGGTAAGAATAGTTAAAGAAGTCTTAGATCTGAAAGACTTGTGCTCTGTAAAAGTAAGATAGGTGGAAATCTTTGTTTCTAGAGTATGAATCTAGGTATATCTGATAGGTTTTGTCCTAGTTTGAAAGTTGTGGTATTAATAGACAAAAGAAGGTTTGATATGAATAGATCTAATAAGAATACTGAAAGATATGTTATACCTATGCATAGAAATAATGTTTGGACTAACAAGTGGATGCAGGATCCTAGAAATAAATTGTTGCAGGTTAACTCCTATGATCCTAGTGCATAGTATAAAGGGACCTGGGGATCATTTAAAAGAAAGAGATAAGTGACCCTATGTTACAGTTGCAGAAGACCGGGACATATTGCTAAGGAATGCCCTGGAAGATGACCTAGTTGTCTTTGTTGTAAATCTATGGACCATGAAGTGTTGGATTTCCCTAGAATGATCGCTAAGCTTGAAGGAATGAATCTGAATCAAGAAAACCCCAAGCCAGATCCAGAAAAGGCAGAACCCCAGCAAGAATCAGAGAAAGTATTGATACAAATGAAAGAGACCTTGAATGACCACCAACATGTCATATTATCAGAGATTTTCAAAGAGAAAGAATGCATTGAAGAAAGAATAGGGGACTTCAACATTGATTGTATTCTTGATGAAGAGACACAAGTGAATATTATGCCAGAAAGAACCTGGGAAGCTATAGGAAGGTGTGCTATGATCCCTTCCCTAGGAGGAATAAGTTTATTCAAAGGAAATCTAGTAAACCTATGTGGAATGCTCACCCGGATACCTATGAATGTCAATGGAACTTCGACAAAGGAATATTTTGAGATTATCAAATGTATTGAAGACAGCGCCCCATTTACCATGTTACTAGGGAAACCTTGGATTGAAAGAAATCAAGGCAGGCGAAAAGAAGAAGAAGAAGCCTTGGAACAGAAGAAACAAGAATTAAAATATTTCATGACCAGAAAGATCACTCAATTGATTAAAGAACAGGAGAACGGATCAAAGCTATTTGACCCTAGAGACTCTGATGTCGAAGATGCAAGACCACTAGAATACCCTAAGAAGACTAAAGTACTTACTCCAGAAGAAAAAGAGATGTTAACCCTGAAAGATTCTCAACAATGCATAGTAACTATATCTAAAGAAGATAAAAATCATAATGGAAAGAAGAATATTGAGACAAATCTCACTGGAAAGAAGGCTAGGAAGCTAAGTAAGAAGAGGGATAAGATTGAAAAATTACAGAAGGTTTTAGAGGGAGCCTCGCAGAAGGAAAATTTGCAAAATTTGAGCTTCGTCGAGATATCAGAACAACGACATAGGTCACTTCATCGTTGGGGATGATATATCGTTCGAATGATGCTCTGAACGGCTAGAAAAACATTTATGGATCACCACCTGACCATTGGACCATGCCATAACAGACAGAACAAGAGTTAACAAAGCTTCATACCCATTGCAAGCAATTCATTGCTGAGTTTCCTATTTATCTCGTCGCGCCATGCATGAAGAACACTTTTTCCAAATCAAGAATTTGAGCTCGCAACCTTGGTTAAGATTGTCCAGTGATCATTACGCCCTTACTTTCCATCTTATTGCCGTGTCTACATTACTTCGTGAACCCGATATTATTAACCTCGAGCGCGTATGTCCGAGGAGATTAGCACACTTGAAGAATGTGCGAAGGAAGTACTCGTTGATATCAAGATCGAGAAAGTCATGTCGGAAAGAAGGATGTCTGCAGGTGTGCAAGCATCATCAACAGGAGGATTCCAAGCTTCTCCATCGACTGCTCTCGAAGCAGGAACTTCCATAATCACAATAGAGACGAGAACGAAGCATAGAGATGATCTCACGAATGCTAAGTTGATTCCAAGCATCTTACCTGCATATATACCTCCTCTGAGTGGCGCAGTGAACAGAGATAGTGTGCCTAGAGATTTTGACTATGCCTTGGTCACTGCGTACCTCCTGAAAGGGATATGCACAGTTCGACAGACTAGGATAAGATAGCAGCATTGAAGTTTAGTGACTTCAACCTTGGAGACCATAAATCTTACAATATGCTTGCCCCACATAATTATCTGACTAGGACGAAAGGAAAGAATTCAAAGATTATCCCCCAGCCTTGGACCCATAACCTCACGCAGTCTACCCTGCTTAATGTTATGAAGATCCTGCACTTAAGAAGACATCAAGAAGTGAATGCATGTGTTAAGTTATTGTTATCCTGTTACCATGGAGGATATTTATGGCTGAACTGACGTATCATAGTGGATCCGACCTTGATCCATCGGATCACCAAGCTGATCATGCAAGGCCCTGAACCACATGATTTTTACCCTGGAAAGACCATAGACCGAGACTTAGAACAGAAGATAAAAGAGACTTATGGAAATGTCGAGAAGGGAAGGTGTGACTACAAGGTAGCCTCTATTCAGAATGACGTAGTACACCTCGCTTGTCAGCTGATCGTAGGAAAGTTAGTTCACAAGAACTGACCAACCCAAGTCACTGGATTCATAGTAGACCTCGCAGGAAAGTGCGCGAAGGGCCTACAGATGAATTGGGCGTAGTACTTGGTAAACCAACTGGAGCTCGACTGCAGAGAAGCCCAGGACCAAGGATATGAGCTCCATTTGAGTTGCCTCCTAATCCTAATTTCTTTCATTGCATGGGAGATGCTGGAAGGTGTGAACTTCTCATACATTGAGCCATTTGAACATTTGGTCGTGAAGTTCAGTACCCTATGGTACTCGAATGATATGAATAAACAATAGAAGTCAAATATTGTGTTTCATTCATATTATAATCAGTTGAAAGTAGCTATCCATTCTACACTGTGCGTCACTCCGAACACCCTCTACAGGTTTCAGCCCCTGATGAAGTTCAGCACAAACAGACACTTTCTCTACATCACAGCATGCGCTAACGACCACAAGCAACAGTTACAGTCCTATTATAGATTAACAGGAGAAGATTTGGAGGAGATCACAAAGGAATGGTTAGCAAACTTCCTTGTTCTAGCTGACCCTACGGAGATATATGATGTAGATAGTCTAGAAACTACGTAGGATATACTCGGACCTAGCATGCGACAGAAGATCAACGAAGTGAAAGACTTAAGAAGTGCCTCGGTAAAGACTACTTCCATCACACCAGAGCAAGAGGGTGATGGTGAAGAGTTAGAAGAAGTCAAACAAAAGCGCAAAGATGAAGTGGAGCTTTTGAAGAAGAGGAAGGGTTCACCTCAAAAACCTTCTTCCCGAAAGAAGTCCAAAGCTCTCGTGACTAAGTTACAAACCACATTGACCCCAGACGACTTCAACTTCATTGTTGCAGCTCTGAATGATGTTGTGGTGGAGATAGTAGAGAAGCAAGAGACTACACAAGAGGATATGTATAGTTGGATCAAGATAGAACTCCTAAGAGTGTAGCAGGCACTTAAGTTGAAGCACGCAGTCTCCACTGCGCCCTTGTCAGCCGGAACACCAGAAGTAGGAGATGAACCAACTCAACTCCACCAAATCATGGATTTAGTCGGGGCTCGACTTCGAAAAGAACAAGATGAAGCTAAGCAAGCCACGCAAGCTTTGAAACAAGTACAGGGAGTACTTGTAGAACAACGCAGTGTTGCAGAACAAGAAAAGAGTGCTCTCCAAGCAAAGTGGAATGACGAGAAAACACAACTACAACAAGGAAAGGAACAGTTGTTGGTGGAGCAACTAGAGGTAAAGGAAGCAGTCAACAGAGAACTTCGCTCTGTGACAGTAATTGAGGTAAAGATTGAAGAAAGAATCCCACAACAGGTGGCACATCTCGTAGAAGTGATCCAAAAGCTCCAGCAGTGCATTGCAGATGTAGAGCTTCACACAGTACCTGAGACCCCGCAGGAGATCAAAGACCAAAGAGAAATAACTACCCATAACACAATCGACAAACTGAAATCTCTTGCCTTGGAGTGCAAGCAGTTGAGTAGCCGTAGTGCCCAGACATATGAGAACCTCACTATGAACCCAGAGTTATATAAATTGGATTTGTAGCTCCAGGAGGTGAAGTATGAAGCTGAAAAGCTACAAACGAAGCTAAAGGCCCTGTCACTCGTAGAAAGAATGAAGAGATCTCATGAGCAGTGCACAACCCAACAACAGATCCATATGATCTAGATCAAAGTGATGGAAGTGACTCAACGACTTCAATTGGTGCAAGATAAGGCATGTCAGTTGTTCACAGAGGTTGAAAGTCGAGGAGCAGAGCTAGAACAGGTTGTAAGTGCAACAGAACAATGCCTAGAGGGACCCATCAATGACGCATTCATCCAGGATTTTGTCGAGCAAGAGGTCATAGCACAACAACATGTCGAAGCAACTCGAGCCAATATTAAGGCATTCGAGGCAGAATTGATTAGACTAGAGTGACTCGGGATGAGTCACTGGTGAGTGTTGGGGGCCTTTTGGCTCTTGACTAAGTTTTGGGAGATACATGGTCATGTTTGACCATTTTTGGGACTTCGACAGCCTGTCGAAGATGGAGTTCCAGACAAAGCGGAGATTGTGGAATCTCGACCCACTTTTGGGTCATTTTTGGGATGGTGTAACGAGAATGGATGTCAGCCCATGGGCTTTGCCCATGTTTAGGCCTATTTTGTATGTATAAATAAATAATTTAGGCGATGTAAGTAGTAGAGTACATCTATGTGATGGTAAATATTGCTATGTGCAAGTGATCTATGTGATTGAGTAGGCTCTGTGCATACTGTTGAACTTGCAATGTTAAGTGCGAGTGTTTGTAAGAGACTGAGTGCTCAGATACTTGGGGAA
>ML792735.1:848775-866685 GCA_009831015.1 Picea engelmannii
CTTTCTTGATGACCTCATCATCATAGGAGTATGCTTCAGCATCAACCACAAAAACCAAATATGGATCATGATATCATCTTCCACCTCCACCTCACATGTGTTGTTCTAGATCAATGAATTTTGCATCATCTTCTTTAGTTTCTAGTGACAACCAAATTGTTTCGAGTCCTTGAGGAGGTATTGAGAAAGGGTAGTAGACATCCTGGCACAAGTATTGCTTAAAACAACAGTTTGATCTTCCTTGAACATTCCTTCAAGTTTATTTGTGAACTGGTTTCCACACTCTGTCTTAAGCTTAGAAATCATTGACTTCTCCACATCAATGGATGCACTTTGTCCTAAAAGAAATCTTTTTGCAAGATCCTTTTTAATATATTGCTTCAAAAACATATTTTCCTTGAATAAACCTGAACAAAACAAGAATTCTATCTAGAGTATTCTCCAACTCCTCCTCTGAAGTACCCTTGTTACCAGATCGAAGTATCTCATCAAGAAATTTAGCAATAAGTTCTGTCAGTCGATTCTGCTATAGGTTGATCAGATGCTCAAAGGAATCCTTAATAGTGTTAGAAAATGCCTCATTCTTCAAAAAGATTTATTCCCATGTTGTATCAAGTCGAGATTTCAAGTCCAGAAGTGATGACACCATGTCCTTATCTTTCATTTCATCCAATACAATGTCTTTCCCAATATATTTAACATAAATACTAAGAGCCTACTGAAACAAATCAAGTGCACTCACCCTTGAAAAAAGAGAGTACATGCGTTGAAGGTTTGGAATGCGATTGGCATCCATGAGCAAAGTAAATCCCTTATCCAGAATTGCATGAGTGTGACAATCCAGGAGTTGCTTCTCTGCATTGGCTACCAATGATTTTCTAGTGCATGCATCCAAGTAAAGAACAAAACCTTCATGCTCATGCAACCTTGCCTCAATATGTTTCAAATAATCTGGAACATAAGACAACTGCATATATCTAACACCTTCAGATGCATAGAACTTTGTAGTTCCTTCTCTGTCAAACCTGATGTGACACAACCCTCTAAATCTGCCACTTTGAAAACACATAGCATATGTTGTCGATAACTAGCCTCGAGCTGACATCCATGAAATTAACACATGCTCATTTACATGGCACTTGCATCATCAATCAAGCACCTGACAACCTGTATATTTTTAAAAAATAATTCGTGCGACATATCCCACATGTATCATGGATTTAAAACTTATGCTCTTTATAAACGCCGATGCACCCTAAACTTGTTCGATTAGTAATGTGGGATGCCTCTTAGGCTTGGCACTTGCGCTGAGCTTGTGTTGGTTTGTATTGGTTTATGTGATGAATGTGTGACTTGGCGCATGTGTTGGTTTACATACCTGGCATAAGGATGGTGACTTAGAATCTCGGCCCACTTTTGGGTCCTTTTTGGGTTTTTGGGATAATGTAACGGGAATGGGATGTTGGCTCATGGGCTTTGCCCATGTTTAGGCCTATTTTGTATGTATAAATAAGTAATTTAGGTGATGTAAGTAGTAGATTACATCTATGTGATGGTAAATATTTCTATGTGCAAGTGATCTATGTGATTGAGTAGGCTTTGTGCATACTATTGAACATGCAACGTTAAGTGCGAGTGTTTGTAAGAGACTAGGTGCTCAGATACTCAGGGAAGGAGGATCTAGTGAGGTGCGCAGATCTCTTGTCCTATGTGGAGTAGGGTTTTGGTGGCTTTGTGCTTGTAACCTATTTGACTGAAGACAATAAAGAAGAAGAGTTGGTGGACAGTAGCCCCAGGGTGGGGGTGAACCACGTAAATACTGTGTGTTATGCTTTGTTCTTCAACTTGATGTGTTTATCCCTTCTTTTGCTAAGTGCTTGGACATGTTTAGATAGATCTTCTTATGCTTTGTGCTTATTAGACATGTATGAATGTGCTTAGTGTTGATCTACCAGATTTGATCTGTTTTACTATGGATAAATGATGAAATACCTTAGACCTAAGTGAATGTTGCGATGCTCTGTGCTATCTGCGAAGTAGAGTAAGGGTTGAATATTGATAATCTATCGGTTCTTAGTGCTCTGTAAACAATATAATCACATATTTGTGTCCCAACTAAGGTTGCATACACTTGAGTCCTGCAACCACCCCTGCCTCTACCTCAGGTGAGACTTCATCTGCTTCGCAGGTGTTTCCGAAAGGGCTGGTAGTTAGGGCTTTGTTGGTGCTCTCTTGAGCGTTGAACCTTGGGTATGCCGCTATTCCAACAAATGGTTCTGTTACTGGGACCCGAAACTATGATTGATGGGAACTAAGAAAGAAGAGGCTCGTGCAAAATAAAGATTTGTGCATAGATCTGTGCCCTAGTGCGCAGTACCCTACTCGATTTATAAGCTTTGTGCTAAATAAAGAAGGTCAGATCTGTAGAGAAGAAGCAAGATCTGAAAGCTTTGTTCTCCAAGGAAGGTACAAGCGAGAAGTTCTGATTGAAAGAGGTAAGATCTGTAAACTTTGTGCTCTGTTAAAGGTAAGAATAGTTAAAGAAGTCTTAGATCTGAAAGATTTGTGCTCTATTGAAGGTAAGAATAGTTAAAGAAGTCTTAGATCTGAAAGACTTGTGCTCTGTAAAAGTAAGATAGGTGGAAATCTTTGTTTCTAGAGTATGAATCTAGGTATATCTGATAGGTTTTGTCCTAGTTTGAAAGTTGTGGTATTAATAGACAAAAGAAGGTTTGATATGAATAGATCTAATAAGAATACTGAAAGATATGTTATACCTATGCATAGAAATAATGTTTGGACTAACAAGTGGATGCAGGATCCTAGAAATAAATTGTTGCAGGTTAACTCCTATGATCCTAGTGCATAGTATAAAGGGACCTGGGGATCATTTAAAAGAAAGAGATAAGTGACCCTATGTTACAGTTGCAGAAGACCGGGACATATTGCTAAGGAATGCCCTGGAAGATGACCTAGTTGTCTTTGTTGTAAATCTATGGACCATGAAGTGTTGGATTTCCCTAGAATGATCGCTAAGCTTGAAGGAATGAATCTGAATCAAGAAAACCCCAAGCCAGATCCAGAAAAGGCAGAACCCCAGCAAGAATCAGAGAAAGTATTGATACAAATGAAAGAGACCTTGAATGACCACCAACATGTCATATTATCAGAGATTTTCAAAGAGAAAGAATGCATTGAAGAAAGAATAGGGGACTTCAACATTGATTGTATTCTTGATGAAGAGACACAAGTGAATATTATGCCAGAAAGAACCTGGGAAGCTATAGGAAGGTGTGCTATGATCCCTTCCCTAGGAGGAATAAGTTTATTCAAAGGAAATCTAGTAAACCTATGTGGAATGCTCACCCGGATACCTATGAATGTCAATGGAACTTCGACAAAGGAATATTTTGAGATTATCAAATGTATTGAAGACAGCGCCCCATTTACCATGTTACTAGGGAAACCTTGGATTGAAAGAAATCAAGGCAGGCGAAAAGAAGAAGAAGAAGCCTTGGAACAGAAGAAACAAGAATTAAAATATTTCATGACCAGAAAGATCACTCAATTGATTAAAGAACAGGAGAACGGATCAAAGCTATTTGACCCTAGAGACTCTGATGTCGAAGATGCAAGACCACTAGAATACCCTAAGAAGACTAAAGTACTTACTCCAGAAGAAAAAGAGATGTTAACCCTGAAAGATTCTCAACAATGCATAGTAACTATATCTAAAGAAGATAAAAATCATAATGGAAAGAAGAATATTGAGACAAATCTCACTGGAAAGAAGGCTAGGAAGCTAAGTAAGAAGAGGGATAAGATTGAAAAATTACAGAAGGTTTTAGAGGGAGCCTCGCAGAAGGAAAATTTGCAAAATTTGAGCTTCGTCGAGATATCAGAACAACGACATAGGTCACTTCATCGTTGGGGATGATATATCGTTCGAATGATGCTCTGAACGGCTAGAAAAACATTTATGGATCACCACCTGACCATTGGACCATGCCATAACAGACAGAACAAGAGTTAACAAAGCTTCATACCCATTGCAAGCAATTCATTGCTGAGTTTCCTATTTATCTCGTCGCGCCATGCATGAAGAACACTTTTTCCAAATCAAGAATTTGAGCTCGCAACCTTGGTTAAGATTGTCCAGTGATCATTACGCCCTTACTTTCCATCTTATTGCCGTGTCTACATTACTTCGTGAACCCGATATTATTAACCTCGAGCGCGTATGTCCGAGGAGATTAGCACACTTGAAGAATGTGCGAAGGAAGTACTCGTTGATATCAAGATCGAGAAAGTCATGTCGGAAAGAAGGATGTCTGCAGGTGTGCAAGCATCATCAACAGGAGGATTCCAAGCTTCTCCATCGACTGCTCTCGAAGCAGGAACTTCCATAATCACAATAGAGACGAGAACGAAGCATAGAGATGATCTCACGAATGCTAAGTTGATTCCAAGCATCTTACCTGCATATATACCTCCTCTGAGTGGCGCAGTGAACAGAGATAGTGTGCCTAGAGATTTTGACTATGCCTTGGTCACTGCGTACCTCCTGAAAGGGATATGCACAGTTCGACAGACTAGGATAAGATAGCAGCATTGAAGTTTAGTGACTTCAACCTTGGAGACCATAAATCTTACAATATGCTTGCCCCACATAATTATCTGACTAGGACGAAAGGAAAGAATTCAAAGATTATCCCCCAGCCTTGGACCCATAACCTCACGCAGTCTACCCTGCTTAATGTTATGAAGATCCTGCACTTAAGAAGACATCAAGAAGTGAATGCATGTGTTAAGTTATTGTTATCCTGTTACCATGGAGGATATTTATGGCTGAACTGACGTATCATAGTGGATCCGACCTTGATCCATCGGATCACCAAGCTGATCATGCAAGGCCCTGAACCACATGATTTTTACCCTGGAAAGACCATAGACCGAGACTTAGAACAGAAGATAAAAGAGACTTATGGAAATGTCGAGAAGGGAAGGTGTGACTACAAGGTAGCCTCTATTCAGAATGACGTAGTACACCTCGCTTGTCAGCTGATCGTAGGAAAGTTAGTTCACAAGAACTGACCAACCCAAGTCACTGGATTCATAGTAGACCTCGCAGGAAAGTGCGCGAAGGGCCTACAGATGAATTGGGCGTAGTACTTGGTAAACCAACTGGAGCTCGACTGCAGAGAAGCCCAGGACCAAGGATATGAGCTCCATTTGAGTTGCCTCCTAATCCTAATTTCTTTCATTGCATGGGAGATGCTGGAAGGTGTGAACTTCTCATACATTGAGCCATTTGAACATTTGGTCGTGAAGTTCAGTACCCTATGGTACTCGAATGATATGAATAAACAATAGAAGTCAAATATTGTGTTTCATTCATATTATAATCAGTTGAAAGTAGCTATCCATTCTACACTGTGCGTCACTCCGAACACCCTCTACAGGTTTCAGCCCCTGATGAAGTTCAGCACAAACAGACACTTTCTCTACATCACAGCATGCGCTAACGACCACAAGCAACAGTTACAGTCCTATTATAGATTAACAGGAGAAGATTTGGAGGAGATCACAAAGGAATGGTTAGCAAACTTCCTTGTTCTAGCTGACCCTACGGAGATATATGATGTAGATAGTCTAGAAACTACGTAGGATATACTCGGACCTAGCATGCGACAGAAGATCAACGAAGTGAAAGACTTAAGAAGTGCCTCGGTAAAGACTACTTCCATCACACCAGAGCAAGAGGGTGATGGTGAAGAGTTAGAAGAAGTCAAACAAAAGCGCAAAGATGAAGTGGAGCTTTTGAAGAAGAGGAAGGGTTCACCTCAAAAACCTTCTTCCCGAAAGAAGTCCAAAGCTCTCGTGACTAAGTTACAAACCACATTGACCCCAGACGACTTCAACTTCATTGTTGCAGCTCTGAATGATGTTGTGGTGGAGATAGTAGAGAAGCAAGAGACTACACAAGAGGATATGTATAGTTGGATCAAGATAGAACTCCTAAGAGTGTAGCAGGCACTTAAGTTGAAGCACGCAGTCTCCACTGCGCCCTTGTCAGCCGGAACACCAGAAGTAGGAGATGAACCAACTCAACTCCACCAAATCATGGATTTAGTCGGGGCTCGACTTCGAAAAGAACAAGATGAAGCTAAGCAAGCCACGCAAGCTTTGAAACAAGTACAGGGAGTACTTGTAGAACAACGCAGTGTTGCAGAACAAGAAAAGAGTGCTCTCCAAGCAAAGTGGAATGACGAGAAAACACAACTACAACAAGGAAAGGAACAGTTGTTGGTGGAGCAACTAGAGGTAAAGGAAGCAGTCAACAGAGAACTTCGCTCTGTGACAGTAATTGAGGTAAAGATTGAAGAAAGAATCCCACAACAGGTGGCACATCTCGTAGAAGTGATCCAAAAGCTCCAGCAGTGCATTGCAGATGTAGAGCTTCACACAGTACCTGAGACCCCGCAGGAGATCAAAGACCAAAGAGAAATAACTACCCATAACACAATCGACAAACTGAAATCTCTTGCCTTGGAGTGCAAGCAGTTGAGTAGCCGTAGTGCCCAGACATATGAGAACCTCACTATGAACCCAGAGTTATATAAATTGGATTTGTAGCTCCAGGAGGTGAAGTATGAAGCTGAAAAGCTACAAACGAAGCTAAAGGCCCTGTCACTCGTAGAAAGAATGAAGAGATCTCATGAGCAGTGCACAACCCAACAACAGATCCATATGATCTAGATCAAAGTGATGGAAGTGACTCAACGACTTCAATTGGTGCAAGATAAGGCATGTCAGTTGTTCACAGAGGTTGAAAGTCGAGGAGCAGAGCTAGAACAGGTTGTAAGTGCAACAGAACAATGCCTAGAGGGACCCATCAATGACGCATTCATCCAGGATTTTGTCGAGCAAGAGGTCATAGCACAACAACATGTCGAAGCAACTCGAGCCAATATTAAGGCATTCGAGGCAGAATTGATTAGACTAGAGTGACTCGGGATGAGTCACTGGTGAGTGTTGGGGGCCTTTTGGCTCTTGACTAAGTTTTGGGAGATACATGGTCATGTTTGACCATTTTTGGGACTTCGACAGCCTGTCGAAGATGGAGTTCCAGACAAAGCGGAGATTGTGGAATCTCGACCCACTTTTGGGTCATTTTTGGGATGGTGTAACGAGAATGGATGTCAGCCCATGGGCTTTGCCCATGTTTAGGCCTATTTTGTATGTATAAATAAATAATTTAGGCGATGTAAGTAGTAGAGTACATCTATGTGATGGTAAATATTGCTATGTGCAAGTGATCTATGTGATTGAGTAGGCTCTGTGCATACTGTTGAACTTGCAATGTTAAGTGCGAGTGTTTGTAAGAGACTGAGTGCTCAGATACTTGGGGAAGGAGGATCTAACAAGGTGCACAGATCTCCTGTCCTATGCGGAGTAGGATTTTGGTGGCTTTGTGCTTGTAACCTATTTGACTGAAGACAATAAAGAAGAAGAGTTGGTGGATGTAGCCCCAGGGTGGGGGTGAACCACATAAATACAGTGTGTTATGCTTTGTGCTTCGACTTGATATGTTTATCTTTTCTTTTGCTAAGTGCTTGGACATGTTTAGATAAATCTACTTATGCTTTGTGCTTATTAGACATGTATGAATGTGCTTAGTGTTGATCTACCAGATCTGATCTGCTCTACTATGGCTAAATGATGAAATACCTTAGACCTAAGTGAAAGTTGTGATGCTCTGTGCTATATGCAAAGTAGAATAATGGTTGAATATTGATAATCTATCGGTGCTAAGTGCTATGTAAACAATGTAATCACATATTTGTGTCCCAACTAAGGTTGCAGACACTTGAGTCCTGTAACCACCCCTGCCTCTACCTCGGGTGAGACTTCATTTGCTTTGCAGGTGTTTCCGAAAGGGTTGGTAGTTAGGGCTTTGTTGGTGAGCTCTTGAGCATTGAACCCTGGGTCTGCCCCTATTCCAATAAGTCTCTTTAGGTTGTATATCAAGAGAGCCTGGTAACTTAATCAAAATGCTCAATAATGTATTGGATCAAATATGAATAACTCACACACTCACTCCTTCACTCAAAACAATTTGAACATAATCAGACAAAACAAGGCTCTCAAAAGATATTGATTAGATGGTTTGTAAAACTTAGGTGGATGGAAAATGCTAACTATGTCAACAACATCACATATATTGAAAACATGTGTGAAAGGTTGAATATAACCAACAAAAGATTTGTGATCTTAGTTTACTAATGCAGAGATAAGATAACAATCATCAATCATTAAGTAAACCAGGAAATGAACATAACATTCAAATCACAAGTGCAGAATAAGAAAGATGAATAGAGGTCTGAACAATATCAATGAAAGAAGCTTATCATTCCAATGTATATATCAATATCTTTACAACAAGGAGTGTATAAAAGTCTTCAATCTCGAAATACGGTCAATAAGATTGCTCCCCCTCCTCACATCCTCCATTTCAAAGGATAAATATCCATTACATATTCGTTGGAGATCCCCAAAAGTGGGATCTCAAAACTACTTGGTAGAACAAATCTAATCTGTTTATAAAATAATAGGACTAATATCCTATATCTAAGGGATAAGAATACCAATCAAAGTCTGAGTCTCCTGTTTCCATCTAGGCTTTCCTTGATGAAGAAGAAGTCTTCTCGAATTGTCCTCAATAGCTGGGGCATGAGTCATCTACTTAAAAGCCGAAGATAAGGTCAAAATTGACCAAATCTTAAACAATCTGCCACCTACAGGAGTTTGCAGCGCATTACATTGCAAAAGGAAGGCTTGTGCTGACAACTTTTGTGTATACTTCTCTGTCTCTTTGAATTGTTTTTTAACATCTTACCAAGGTCTCAGAGGTTGGATGGAGGTCACAAAAGCTGTGATAACTCTCTCTCCTTGGTATGTTGCACACAATTAATCTTTCCTGTAGACTTCATAAGCAATGAAATTCTTAGTAAGTGTTGATTAATCCATCTCTATCGAGAATATATTCTTTTACATGTTTAGAACATTATATAGCATGAAAATATATTTAGCCATTAGAAGATGATGGAAACACCTCCATTGAAGCTCTCACAGTCAAAATGTTTGTGGTTGGATGAATTCATACCCTGCACAAAATCTATAAGGATGTAATCCCTGAAAAACTTATGCTCCTAGAAGTATTTCATCTTTTTCTTCTGATATAAAAATAGAAATAGACTAAGTAATGTATGCACTTTGGAAAACATAATGGATTCACTCTGGAAAGAAATAGACCCATCCACTGACATTCTTTGTATAGGATTTATGTTTAAGGATATCAATAACATTAAGAAGCATTTGAGAAGCTTTGAGTGCTCTTGTGGATTCCACAGTAAAGATAAAACTGTCATCTTTAGCATTAATGCTCATGAACCCTGGATTTCCCATTGCCTCAACTTTCTTGATGACCTCATCATCATAGGAGTATGCTTTAGCATCAACCACAAAAACCAAATATGGATCATGATATCATCTTCCACCTCCACCTCACATGTGTTGTTCTAGATCAATGAATTGTGCATCATCTTCTTCAGTTTTTGGTGACAGCTGTTGCCACAGGGGCAGACCCAAGGTTTAGCTCTAGTAGCGCACCAACGAGCCCTAAATACTGGTCCTTTTGGAAAAACCTGTGAAGCAGATGCTGTTTCACTCAAAGTAGCGATAGGGGGTTGCAGGACATAACTGTCTACTGTGGGAAGATTGGTTGTTGTCATTGATGTCAACCCTAGTCATTGGTTTTGGACCACAAGATTGATGAAGGTATTTGGACACGAAGGAAAATGTACATGCATAAACAAAACCCATGGATGGATAGTATACATCATGTTATTTCCGGTGGTAGGTGGCACATCATGTGGATCCTCATGGTTGAGGATAAATGAATTTTTGAAGATGACAAAGTGAATTGAAGAAGGAAGTACATGTAGGCCCTGAATATAATTAAAGAAAATAATTACAAAATAAGAAAGTGTCAGGTCGGCCCTAATGTTAAAAGGAAGAGACATAAATCATATAAATAAATATCATTATACATTCATTTGATACACAATTCAAATTTCAGAGGAAATCATAAGTAAAGAAGGTCGGATTTCAAGGGAGGATGAAGTCTTTTGGTGATGTGTTCTAAGGTATGTTATTTACATGTCATCTTACAATTTTTGCTATAACGTTTTTTCTTGAACGATTCAGATGGTGAAATTTCTATGCTATTGAGAAGACATATAAAGGTACCTGTGGTAAAAGTTTCATCTCTTGATTCTCTATAATTATGGAGATACACTCTGTGGAAGATATGATTTTTTACCAGTCCTGAAGCTACTCATAAACAGGTGTTTCGGGTAAAACAGTCATAACTTCTTCATAGAGAATCCAAATGAAGTGAGACCAATTTCATTGGAAATAGTACAGATTGTAGTTTCTTGTGTGCAATTTTTAGAATCTGATGTTAAATATTGAGTGCGGAGCATTCTATACAAGTTCGCTCTCCTGAATAAACTAGAATTGAATAAAGTCTACCATTCTTTCTATAACTTCTTTTTGGGAAGGATTCAAGGAGTGAAACTTGGAGGAGTTTCAGAGAATACATTGAGTAATATTATCTACAAGGTCATATTATTCCAAGAATTTAAGAATTACAGAAGTTGAAGAAGTCTCAGGAAGCATTATCAGGCTCTATGTGATGGTTGGTCGATGGTGACGATTTAATGTAAAGTTTTATTATCTCTCATATATTCTTGGGTGGAAGGAAGGGGAAAGGATGGAGAGGTCAACCCTCTCTTGATATTGGAGGATTGTATCTTCCTCTTGGATGTTTATCCCTCCCTTTATATTTGGAAGTTGTAGCTACCTTTGGAAGTCATTACTTCCCTTTGAACAATAACTATTGATTATTTTTCATATATTGTGCATGGTGTATTGTGGTGTATTGGTGTAGCTCTTATACTATTGTTCATTGCTCACTGGATATCATTGAATGGTTTAAGTATAATTTGAAAATGTTTTTAAATTGTACTTGATACTGATTCACCCCCCTCTCAGTATCAACATCTACAACCAGAGGAAATACAAAGTGGATCCAAGGCAACAACACACAACAACCTAGTTATTATTTATCTCCTTTAAGCCTATTGCACAAGATATATCTCATATTTTATACAATTATGCAATAACAGAACAACAGAAGGAAAAAGAACACAAAATCGATCACATAGAATGAGAAGATATACGTGGTTCACCTTCTCCCTAGGGCTACATCCACATAACTATGTTTCTTGATATTATGGAAAAACATACAGTTCTATCTGCGCTCTTAGCTTGCAGATCCCTCTCTCTCTTTCTCTCCCTACCCTGCACATTCAGCTGCAGGGTTGATCTTTGCACCTAGCTGAATATCTTACAACGCCAAAGTTCTCTTACACACAACACTTCCCTCTCTTACAACAACATCGACTCTCAACCAACAATAAAAATAACAACAACAACCAACACCTAACCCCTCTTCTCTCATCTAGGTTCTTATTTATACATTACAATAGCTCTCGGACAACCTTAGGTCGAAACCTAGGTGTCTAAAACCCTAGGTCCACTTTGACCCATGTTTTTCAGGCTTCGCCAACCTGTCTTTCCATATTTCCCGTGAGGTGATCCAAAGCCTCCATTGGTGGATTTTTTCACTTGTTGATTTGTCCACGATCCTTCCTCCTTGTTGATTTGTTCTCCTTGATCTTCTTGTCCAATGGATTGTTTTCCCTTACTTCTCTCATTCTTTTATGCTTCTTTGACCACTTCGACCTGATCTTAGTCAATGTACCTTCCGCGCAGTTCTCACTTCGCCTTTTCTTTTCCTTTTTCTTTTCTTTCTTACTTAATCCATAACTAAGGGCTAACATGCCTGCAACACTCACCTGTGACTCATCCCGAGGCACTATAGGTCTAAACCTTCTGTTTTACTTCAACTTCACATGGCACAGAGCAGCCTGTGCTTTCTGCTCTATCCCTCCCCATTGTGTGCAGACTGTCTTTTTTGTGTCTAGTACCCAATTTCAACTACACCTGGTACCTAGACCCTTCTCCATCTAATTTTACTGAGAGATGTGAGGCAGTTGGTCATCATAGTACAATTTCAACCGGCTCCCGTTCACTAAACCTTCCTTCCATTCTCCATTCAAGGTCTTAACCTGCACAACTCCTCCTTCTGTAACATAGGCCACCTCGTATGGCCCCAGCCAATGTGTCCTAAACTTCCATGGATGCTTCATGAACTTGATGTCATATACTAATACCATATCTCCTTGTTTAAAGGATTTCTTCTTGATGTGTTTGTCATGGTAAGCCTTCTCTCGTTCCTTTTATACCTGCTGATGGAATCCTACAACAAATCTGTCTTCCTCTAGTTATACCAACTGCACAAGCCTGTTTTGAACATCGCCAGTGTCATCCATGTCTGTAAATGTTGCAATCCTTAAGCTAGGAACTAAATATTCCATAGGTACTACTTCTTCTAGACCATAAACCAACTTAAAAGGAGTCTGCATTATCAGCTTCTTGCAAGTGGTTCTATAGGCCCATAACATTGTTGGTGTTCTCAAATCCCCATCATCTCTATTGACACTAGAAATCTTCATCAGTGTTGTCTCCAAGATCTTGTTGAAAGCTTCAACTGTACCATTCTCTTGCGGATGGTAAGGTGTGATCTTATGATGGTTAACCTCAAATTCCTAATTAAAGGCTTCAATAGGTTTATTAATACAATGGGTACCTTGATCTCTCATAAGGGCCTTTGGGCATCCAAACTTGGTTATGATATCATCAAATATGAATCGTGTAGATGTAGTTGCACTACAATTCTTAACTGCTCTTGCTTCTGTCCATCCGGACAAATATTTTTTGGTAGTGATTATGTATCGAGCTCCTATGCGCTTCCCTAGTGGGTTGATAGGTCCCACAAAATAAATCGCCCATTTATCAAATGACTGTAAGGTTAGTTGAGGTGCTAAAGGCATCTCATCCCTTCTGGAAGGTTTCCCAACTCTTTGGCATACATCGCAGGATTTATAATATTCCTTAGCATCTTTGTGTAAAGTGGGCCACGAGAGGCCTTCTCTAAGAATCTTCTGCATTGTTGATTTACTTGCATAGTATCTTCCTGTTATGCCTTCCCATGCTTCTGCCAGAATCAGTGGAATTTTTGTTTGTCCTGCTATAAGTGAAAAATTTGCAGCACGAACTACCAATTGTTTCTTCTGAATGACTGTGTATTCACAAGGGTCCATTCCTGTAGATAGGAACTGAACTATCTCGGTGAAGTGATCATCAACCTTTCTGATGGTCAACAACTGTGCATATGGTAGTGTATCCTCCAAGCTAGTAGGTTCCTCTCCATGTTCCAACCTAGATAAGTGGTTAGGTCCCTTGTTCATTCTCCCTGGCTTGATCATAATCTTGAAATCATATTCTTGAAATAACAGAAGCCATCTGCATATCCTTCCCTCCAACACTGTCTTGTTGACTAGGTATTTCAATGTAGAGTGATCAGTGAACATATTAAAGTGTCCTCCTAACAAGTAGTGACGAAACTTCTGCAATGCATATACCATGGCTAAACCTTCTCTCTCGGTGGTAGTGTAATTTATCTTAGTTGTTGAGAGCTTCCTACTATCAAAGGCTAACAAATGGTCAATATATCCTACTCTTGGTTGTGCTAACACTACTCCTAATGCAATAAATGATGCATTGACGTGCACATGGAATTCCTTACTCCAATCTAGGAACACCAGAATAGGCGCAGTGACCATTTTCTATTTCAGTGTGTCGAAGCTTCGCTAACATTCCTCTGACCATTGAAACTGACAATCTTTCTTTAAAAGCTTCTCCATGGGTGTTGTTATCTGTGCATGATCCTTGATGAAATTCCTATAGTATCCAGTATGTCCCAGCACAGTGCACAACTGTCTTACTGAAGTAGGAGGGGGTAGATCAACAATGATTACAATTTTGGAAGGATCTACTAGCAACCCCTGCTTACACACTATATGGCCTAGAAACACTCCAAAGGGTGAAAAGAAGATGCACTTCTTTAGGTTCAAGGAAATATGGCATTGCCTCCACTTATCCAACATTAGCCTTAAACATTCAATATGATTTTGCAATAAGATAAAAATAGTCCAATCATTAAAATATGCTTCTAGAAATTTATGTAGAAATTCCTTGAATGCTTTGACCACCACCCTAGGAAAGATGGTTGGTGAATTCTTCAATCCAAAAGGCATCACTATGTACTAGTAGGATCCCCATTCAGTTGCAAATGTGGTCTTATGACGATCTTCCTTAGCAATCCTGATCTGGTGACAACATGAAAATCCATCTGTGAAGGAGTAAACTCCCTGTCTTCTTACATTATCTAATACTTCACTAGTAAACGGTGTAGGGAATGGATCAAGTAAACATGCATCATTAAATTTCCTCAAGTCTACACAAATTTTGTTCTATCATGTTTTCTTATCCCAAACCACCATAGGGCTAATCCATTCTGACTCTTCAACAGGTTCTATGATTCTTGCTTCCAACATTCTGTCTAATTCAATCTTGACTTTTTGTTTATATTTGGGATTCAGCCTGTAGGGTCTTTGCTTGACTGGTCGTGCATATGGTTTCAAGGGGATCTTCATTTCTCTCATGGGCCCTTTAATTCCCTTCATGTCAATGACCTTGGTTGGAAATAATTCGTGATATTCATGTAGTAATTCTGTGATCTTATCAATGGTGGCATCATCCCAATAATCTCCATTGTTTGCTAGCTTAGGTGCTTGCTCTATTCCAATGTTAAATTTATTTATTTTAATTGGTTGTCCAATAAAAGGTAGTTTGACTCCCGGTCCTTCTATCTCTCTCTGTCTTTCTATTTCTGCGATGTTCACCTTCCTACGATCATTGTCTTCATCAGCATTGATATTGTAACAACCCTGCAATTTCTAAAGAGGTGCACTCCATTCATCCTCATCTTGCTCTAGAGGGAGGTTAGGTGCCTCCTTAAATACTTTATGTCGGACAAATTGTAAAGCTTGATCTACTATAGGATACTTACTTTCAAATAAAAATGTAGCTACAAATTTTTGAGTCATATCGTACCAATCTGTAGTGGTGAGGCGCAATTCTTCCTGAAGATACCAATTGATAGGGGTTGTGTCCAAAGTGTTGATGAATTTATGCACCCACTGATATTGAGGAATGTTGCTCTAGGCTTCCTCACAACTTCGCACATGGTCCTTTAGACAACTTTGACCTGTGTATCTAACTTCACACCCTTCTACTTGTTATGAAAAGCGCACTGTCATTAAAGTGCGACATTGTACCCAGTCCACGATGTTCTTCTTGTGTGTTCCCCACCATCTCACTAGAGTTTCTTTCAAGGCCTTATCCAGTGCCAACAATCTCTATTGTACTGGTACAATTTCTTCAAATTCCAATAAGAAAGTTTCCAAATGATTTAGACCATCAAATGTGGGCAAATTAATGATCTCTGTGCCAATCCAACGAACTTCCCTAGTCAATCTAGCACATCTCCTTGTAGAAAATTGATACATTTTTTTATGCCAGTTCTCTAGTGCTTCTTACGAATTTGATGAGCATGCTTTGTCACTTCGCCAGCTTAAATTCCCATCTGTTGTAGGATTAATGTAATCATGTTGTCTCGCAGTCAATTTATATATATTCTCTAGCTCGTATGCACAATCTTCTTTTATGATGGGTTTTGTGTATCTACGACCTTCATCAGGATCTATAGGTGCAATGAACCTAAGGCCATCACCTTAAAATTTCATTCTTCTTTTATTTAAGTCAACAATAGTAGATTTGTTATAATCCCAATCAATTCCTAGCAGTGCATGATAAGGACAACTATCATCAACTATCTCAATCACTTTGAAGTCTACAAACGTCCTTAGCCCGCCGATGTCCACATGGACATGCTCAAGTCTTCCAAAGGGGATTAGTGCTTGCTGATTATCCATCCTGAGCTTGGTAGGGGAATAAATCAACTTAGGTTTTCCCATCAGTGCCCAGGTCTGCTTCATCATAACATTGACTTCTGATCCTAAGTCAAGGACCACATAATCTATATCATAATCTCCAATCTGAGCATTAATGTGTAGTTCCTTATTTGTCCTTATCTTTTTGGATACCTGATGTATTGCTTTATATAGCAGAGGATATATCCAGCCTATCTCATATTGTCTAATCAAATTTTGTATCTCTTGTACAACTCTTTCATCCTTACTCAAATTTATGCAAGTACATAAAAATTCCATAAGCTTGCTTACATTTTTTCCTTCTCCGGGTGAAGTAGACTGATCGAATGCCAGAGGCATTCCACATTATCTCACTTCAGGTTGTGTCTTTGATGAAGAAGCCCGATCTCTCCCGAAATATTTTCTTGCCTCTTCAAATGTTTGTTTTTCCTTCCGTGGATCAAACACTTGTGTCTTTTCTACAAATCTTCTGACCCTTGATTCTTCTATAGTATTTCTTGGGGTCACTCTGTCTTCTCCTGTAACAAACGCCTCCTATAGTGATAACAAAAAATATAGGATCCTCTCCGCGAGGTTCTGCTGAGATTAGTTGTATTTGATGGTTTCCTCCATGTATCTCCTGAAGTTTGGCTAACAACACAAGACAATATTCAATAACATATTCAAAAGAGTTGCAGTAGTTGCAAGTGGTACAAGGGTTCTGAAAGTCCCTTTCCAAGTGACCTAGCTGGGCACAGTTATAACAAATGATCTTACCTGGACCTCAACCCATTCCTCCTCCTTTTCCTCTTCCTCTGAATCCATCGTGAGGGTTGAATTTTCCTCTTCCTGGGGAGTTAAACTGCGTAGTATTTCCCTCTTGTTGCATCTCTCCTTAAATTCTATATTTATCTCTTGACCTTTCATGCAAGAGATCATAAGCCCTACAATCCTTCTCATCATGCCCCATAGATTTACAGAATGTGAAGTAAATATTTGTGGGTTTCTGAACATATATCTACATGTAATAGCATTCATCAAGGTGATGTCTATTTCTACATACCTCGGACCAAGGTAGAGTAACCTGCTTCAAAGGGCTCTGAGCGCCAGAGGCCAAGTATTCATGAAACAGGTGACAATGCTCCTTATCATGGCCTTTTGACTTGCATCTAATACACCAAATGTCTTCTCTTTTATCTTTTCCCTTGTCTTTATTCATATCTTCGACCTGTAGAGATAATCTAGTTAGCTGACTCAAAATTTGACTCATACCTGAGCTGGATTCTCCCATAGGGGCTGATTCTAGTTTCATGGCAATCTCCAATGCCTCAACTCACGAAGAAACCTTCTACTGCATCGAATGAATCTGATGTGTGGCAAGAGGGTAGCAATGAACCATTCCTTATTTTGATCGTCTGGGATCTGAAAACTAAATTAGTTTGTTAAGGTCTTAAACCTCTAATCAAACTCCCAAACAAGTTCAGCTACTTTTTGCTTGATTTATTTCAGTTCTGTAATGCATTGAGAATCTGACTTGGGTTTCTTGAATTCTGCACTCAACGCAATCTTGATCTCGTTCAATGGTTTAGGTTGTGCAACTCCATTAACAAATTTTATGTACCATCTTAGTGCGGCATCTCTCAAGGTAGTACTAAACTGATCTCTTTTAACTGTTTCATCATTGTTAAGGTCCTAACCCACACATAGGTAGATCAATGTATTCAGATGTAATAAAGGTCAATATTAATAAGGCCTTTCAATAAAATAGAATAAGGCGGATGTAAGAAGACCTAATAGAAGCTTTCGCTTCTAGAAGGATCTTCCT
>ML792735.1:872483-896043 GCA_009831015.1 Picea engelmannii
GAAATACAACATGTGAAGAGTTAACAACAATGACATATGTGAGCTCACAAAATAAGACGATGTTGAATTACATTACAAGAATCAAATCAATCTTCATGAAACAATAATGAAAGTATGAATCAATGAAACCAAGCTAAGAATCCATTTCTCTTTTGAATCCTAATGACTACTCTAATTCTAATCATATCCTAATTGAATTCTCATGAAGAGAGAGCACTCTCTTTTATACATGGGAGCCTTGAAGATAAGATAACCATCTCATTATTACAGATCCACTATTCTCTCAACCTATTTCCCATTATTACAAAATATAATCCCTTCAAATCCTCCACATATCTCTCATATATCTTAGATAAGATATTCTAATCAAATCTCCATGATCTTCTCCTTGAAAAGAGGCTTGAATAATTATCTCCTTTGGAATGATGGAAGAGATATTCGAGAAGTCTCTTTGAATTAATCATCCACATATTCCTACACATTACAAAGCTCACACATAATTGAGATATCTATGAAAACATGTATATTTTCTAATATTTAATCATAAATTCACTTTTAATACTAAAATGAATAAAGTGGAAAATAATAATGTGAAACCCAAATGTATTTATGAAAATGATATGACGAAGGTTTAATAGGGTGATTAAATGTAAGGAATAGTGAAGGGAAAGGTGGATGAAAATATGACATTTCTGAGCCCCAACAGGGGGCGGACATGTTAAGGTTCTAACCCGCACATAGGTAGATCAATGTATTCGGATGTAATAAAGGTCAATATTAATAAGGCCTTTCAATAAAATAGAATAAGGTGGATGTAATGACCTAATAGAAGCTTCCTCTTCTAGAAGGATCTTCCTCTAGATGCTTCTCTTAATAGACATATTTAGTGTAAATAAGGGTCGAGGGTATGAAAACCCTACCTTGGAGATTATTGTAATAGAGCATTGTTCGACTGGAGGTTGCCCCCTCAAAGAGGCCTGTGAACATTGCTCTCTGAATCAAAGTGCTATTTCAGTTGTTGTTCTCATAGTATTTCTGTGTTATTGTGGAGATTATGCTAGTTATATTACTGTTATTCTACCATTTCTAGCATTTTAGTTCTATTATGTGTATTTATTATATCTAGTATCTTGCAATCATTGACTTGCTTCATACTCCATACAGCTTCGCATAGAAACTAGTGTTGATCAGGATCTTTAGATCTGTCTCCCCTAAAGATGGGTAGCCTCATTTCATCTTCCATAGATCTTCCTAGGTTTCCTAACTGAGTATGTGCTGAACTTTTGGTAACAGTGCTCTGAGTGCTCTGGTAACTCTGACTACTCTGGTTACTCTGGCTAGTTAACGCTGCTAAAACAACAGGAGGAGTAGTAGTACTTACTTCAGCATTTGGCACAGTTCCTAAGGATTTTGGTTCTTCTCGGTGAGGTTCTTCAGCCTTCCCTCTCTTTGCCCTAGTGGACTCTGAATATTCCTCATTCAATAACTTTTCTTCTTCTCCATCGTAGAACCCTTCCTTCTGTGCTAGTGGTTTGTGGCTCTGCTCAAACAGGTTTACTATAGGAACCTCTCTGAAGGCTCTCCCACTGCACGTATGTCCAACTTATGCATCCCTGTCACTGTATGAGTTCTTGAACATTATCTTTTCAATCTGACCAACTACTATATCTTCAATATGTTCTTCTCATGCAATAAAATCTTGATCTTCAACTTCAAAAAGTTTAAAAATTTTCCTCTGGACCCCTTAAATAAATATCTCTCTACTTGGCTATATTAATCTACTCTGTCAAAAGAAAACTCAGTGATGTACCCTCCAATGGTGTTATCAAACCAATGATCTACTGCTCTTGACACGACATTATCAACTCTCTTGACCTTCTTGATCAACGTCGACATCCAAACCACAAATGGTCTAGATATGATCTCAATCTGGGTATCTGCTAATTTGTCTAACCACTCATATAGCTCCTTATGAGTTCCTCCAAATAATATCTTGTGTATATCAGTAAAGATATATTTTCCCAACCAGTCTTATGTACTAAGATTAGGGTTCTTGTTCTGAGCTTCTGCGAAGTCCTTTTCTTGTTCTTCTATCTGTTGGAGTTACTTCACACACACCTAGGATTTCTTTTTCCTAAGGTTTTTATTTGTTTATTAGTCATTATCCAGTCTCCTATGGAGAGAATATTCCACCTGGAGAATATTCTTTTTCAGTTCACACTTCATTTTGACTAGTTGAGTTGAGTTTAGATGTTGCATTGGGATCATCACCATGCAACATTGGGATCATCACCATGATAATTCGACCTTACCTTGGTATCATCACCAAAGTGGCGCATTATCCTTGATTCCTTAAGTTAACTCCTCAATAATTTATGTTCAGTCAGTTAACTGAAGACTAGTTGACTAGTTAACTCAACTAGGTGGCAGTTCACTCCCATAACTGCCTGAGAGACTAGAATAGGTGGCAGTTCACTCCCGTAACTGTTGGTGTGTGTCCAAATCACTATAGACCCCCACTATGGAGATTTGGTTCACCTCAAGTCGAACTCATTGAGTTATACAGAGTATATCATGTGTAAATTATTCATTATTCATAACAGTTAATGAGAATTCTTTCCATTCTTTCTCTCATTCTTCTTCTTTTCTAATTTTCTCTGCAAATGTGTGTATCATTATTTAGCTAGATATATTTTGTGTAGGTCAACACATTTACATGGTATCAGATCCAACAGAGTGCTAAGTAAAGCTACACCAAATTTTTTTGTAGGTACCGAAGATTGAAGACAGCGGAAAGATGGAATTCCAAAAAGAATTAATTCTTACACCTTACAACTATTTTGCATGGAAGAAGAAAATAACCATACATCTCCGATCCAGAGGGTTGTATAGGTTAACCATGAATACAGATACAGAACCGATATCAGGCATAGAAAAATCCAAGTACTTAAATCGCATGGATGAGGCACTCGGAACAATTTGCAGTCTTATTTCTCCCGATCTCCTTTTTCATATATCTTCCTGTAAGACTCCCAATGAGGCATGGACCATCTTGGAAGGGCTCTTTGGAAAACAGGATGAGATGAGGGGACACATGCTAGAGGTGGATCTACTCACATTGGATCCAAAAAGCTTCGAGAATATCCAAGATTTCTTTACAAAATTCAAGGATTTATTGTCTCAACTCAAAGCTTACGGGGTTGATAAATCGAAGGAGGAGAAACAAATGGTTCTCACCATTCTCTCCAATATTGGACCTGAATTCTCTGTATTCATATCCACATTTCATACTGTCAGATTCTCCTCTGGATCCACCTGGAAGATGCCTTCTCTTGAGGACTTTATCGAATCACTGACACAAGAGCAAACCAAGCTCATCAACATGGGTGCAATCAAAGGCCCAAGGGTGCATGCACTCACTGTGCATGATGGAAGCCACAAATATAAAAAATCTAAAGATAAAGATAAGAGGAAATCTCATGCACATACAAAGAAGGAAGGGTACACAAAACCCTTCATCGATGCCTCCGGATCCAAAGGAGAAAAGGGAATAAAAGGAGAGAAATGCACATACTATCACAAAGGATTCCATTCGGAATCCGCATGCATGCAAAAAAAAATAGATCTAATGTCTCATATACTTCAGCAAAACAACCTTGGAGATCGCATCCCCAAGGGTGCAAAGAAGAAGAAGCTAGAAGATTCAAATTCCAAGAAAGGCAATTCTAGCCATGCCTTGATTGCAATCAACTCCTCTCCCGATGCTTGGATCGTAGATTTAGGAGCATCACATCACATGGCTACCTCAGAAGCAGTCTATTCTTCTTTGGATGCATGCAAAGGTCCTCCTATTATGATGGGGGGAAACTCGTCTGTCGAAGTCACCGGCAAATGAAGGATTGAACTCACCAACGGAAGCTTCGAGAATGTGTTGAATGTTCCCAAGCTTTCTGTCAACCTTCTCTCTGTGTATCAAATGACGAATTTCGGCACCAGAAAGAGAGTCATATTCACACCAAATGCCATGGAAATCTACAACATGCAAACCAACTCCAAGGTTGCTACCAGTGAGGTAAATCATCAGTCTAGATTGTATACATTTTATGAATTCATTGAACCTGATTCTGCTTTACTGCTTACTCATGTTGACGAAAGTAGTAGGATATGGCATGAAAGGTTTGGACATTTGAATTTTAGATACATGCAACAACTTAGCAAGCATATATTAGTTGATGGTCTACCAGACATCCATTTCTCCAAGGGGGTATGTGAGGGATGTGTTCTCGGAAAACACCCTCAAGAGAAATTCGACAAAGTAAAGTCTCAGTGAGCTTCCACACCTTTAGATCTGATCCACAATGACCTCATGGGTCCTTTTCCACAACCATCGATCAAAAAAGTGAGGTTTGTCCTCATTTTTTTTGATGATTTCTCACATTTTACTTGGATCTCTTTCTCAGGCAAAAATCCGAGGTCTTTCAACACCTCAAAGATTTCAAAGCTTTGGTTGAGACACAGTCCGGAAAGAAGATCAAAGTCCTACAAACTGATAACGGGGGAGAGTATGTGAATCATGAGATTCATAATCTTTTCCATGAGGCAAGGATTCAGTTGCAACATACAGTTCCCTACACTCCATAGAAAAACAGAGTAGCCGAGCGGAAAAACAGATCTCTAAAGGAGATGGCATCTTGCATGTTGCATGCAAATTCACTACCACAGAGACTATGGGCCGAAGCACTTAACTGTGCAACATACATCCAAAATATATCTCCTCATAGATCTGTCAATGATAAGACCCCCTACGAGGCTTGAAGCGGCCTCAAACTAGAAGTGGCCTACTTTCACAATTTTGGTTCACGTGCATGGGCCCTTATTCCCTCTGAAAAGAGGAAGGCACTTGATCCATAGAGCACTGAGTGAATTTTTGTTGGATACCCCGACGATGTGAAGGGATATCGACTTATTGATCTTTCCTCAGACCAACTCATCATTGAGCATAGTGTCCAATTTGAGTAAAGTGTCTCGCGTGTACCTCAACAGTCGCATGTAGACACCTTCACTCTTCCACCTGTCCGAGATGATGAGCATGCACATGTTGAATCTTCTTCAGACAAGAGTTCTGATTCAGAGGACTCAAATGATTCAGATTCAGAGTCAATACAATCAGATGCAGAGTCAGAGCATCCAGATGCAGTTGTAGAGCCATAGCAGAGGTCCAAGTGGGCACAGACTACTCTTCAGGATGCAGGGGATCTTGTTGGTGATCCAACAGATACTAGGAGGACTCGATCTGATTTCGAGGAGCCTCCTATTTCACTCACTGCAACTGAACCATTGCCTTCTAGGAATCTTTTCTTGGTTCATTCTTCAGATCCACAGTCTTATGGTGAGGCTTCTGGAAATCCCTTTTGGGAATCCACCATGCAGGAGGAGTACAACTCTCTCCTCGAGAACTAGACTTGGGATCTGGTTCCCCTTCCTTCTGGGAGGAAACTTGTCAGATGCAAATGGGTCTACAGGACCAAGAGCGTAGCAGATGGACATATCAACAGATATAGAGCCAGGCTTGTTGCTAAAGGCTTTCAGCAGGTTCATGGTATTGACTATGATGAGACCTTCGCTCCAGTAGCGAATATGGATTCCATTTGATTGGCCCTTGCCATTGTGGAAGCCAAGGGATGGGAATTCCATCAGATGGACGTGAAGAATGCATTTCTTCATGGTGATCTCTCTGAGGAGATCTACATGGAGCAGCCCCAAGTATTTATGCAAGACTCATCTTTGGTCTGTCGACTGAAGAAGTCAATTTATGGCCTCAAGCAGGCTCCAAGGGCATGGTATGCCAAGATGGACTCCTACCTATTGTCACAGAACTTTGTACATTGTAAATCAAACCCGAATGTATACATGCTCAGGACAGCTGATTCATTTCTACTTTTAGTTCTGTATGTCGATGATTTGTTGATCACCGGTTGCTCGACTTCAGCGATAGCTGCAATCAAGAGGATTCTTCATGAAAGGTTTTTTATGATGGACATGGGTCCGCTACACTTCTTCCTTGGACTTGAGATCAGTCAGGATGCATCAGGCATCAAACTATCTTAAGCCAAGTATGCACGAGATCTCCTTGAGATATTTCACATGAAAGACTGCAAGTCTGCTCCAACTCCTTTCCTATCAGAAGTCAAACTTGAGGATGGTGAGGAGACTCCACTGGTTGACATCACACTGTACAGACAACTAGTGAGGATCTTGTTGTATCTCACACACTCCAGACTAGACCTCTCATATGTAGTTGGCGTAGTTTCAAGGTTCATGCAGGAGATGCATGAGCTATATTGGAAAGTTGCAAAGCGTATCCTTCGATACGTACAGGGCACCATCACCTTTGGGATTCATTATGCAGCAAACTCTACATTAGATGTCATTGGGTTTACTGATTCTGATTGGGTTGGCGATAGCATTGATCGCAAGTCCACATATGGTTACTCAATCAGTCTTGGTTCCGGGCCTATCTGTTGTTCAAGCAAGAAGCAAGCTGCCATTGCTCTATCTTCAGCCGAGGCAAAGTATAGAGGGGTAGTTAACATAACCATTCAGGCTATGTGGCTACAACATTTTCTCATTGAGTTGGGCATTCAGTTTCATCGGTCGATCATCATCTGGTGTGACAACCAGAGCACTCTGAAGTTCTGCAGAGATCCAATTGAAAGGCAACAGACGAAGCACATTGAGATCCACATGCACTACATTCGGGACTTAGTACACGAGGGGATCATCGACTTACAGTTATGTCCTTCAACATAACAGATGGCCAACATTTTCACCAAGACCTTCACTGAGCAGAAATTCCATTCTCTGAGAGGTCATCTTGGAGTGAAGGACACAGTTGCCTAGCAACTGTAGTTCTTCTTTTTACATACATTGTACCTTGAGGGGGGGTTTTCCCATGGGGTTTTCCCTCTTTCCTCACTTTATTTTCAGTGTATCTTTTGTACTTGGGTACCTAACATGGCCTCGTTGCCGGGACCCAATCTTTATTTTCACCATAGTGATGTTCAGGGGGGGTGTTGGAGTTACTTCACACACACCTAGGATTTCTTTTTCCTAATGTTTTTATTTGTTTATTAGTCATTATCCAGTCTCCTATATTTTAGGAGAAAATATTCCACTTGGAGAATATTCTCTTTTAGTTCACACTTCAGTTTGACTAGTTGAGTTGAGTTTAGGTGTTGCATTGGGATCATCACCATGCAACATTGGTATCATCACCATGCTAATTCGACCTTACCTTGGTATCATCACCAAAGTGTCGCATTAGCCTTGATTCCTTAAGTTAAATCCTTAATACTTTATGTTCAGTCAGTTAACTGAAGACTAGTTGACTAGTTAACTCAACTAGGTGGCAGTTCACTCCCATAACTGCCTGAGAGACTAGAATAGGTGGCAATTCACTCCCGTAACTGCTGGTGTGTGTCTAGATCACTCTAGACCACCACTATGGCGACTTGTTTCACCTCAATTCGAACTCATTGAGTTATACAGAGTATATCATGTGTAAATTATTCATTATTCATAACAGTTAATGAGAATTCTTTCCATTCTTTCTCTCCTTCTTCTTCTTTTCCAATTCTCTCTGCAAATGTGTGTATCATTATTTAGCTAGATATATTTTGTGTAGGTCAACACATTTACACTATCCACTTTTGAATCTCTATATTCGATGGAAACCACCTTGACATTCCCTCAAGAAGATCCCGATCCCGATAACAAAACCATTTGCTGGCATAGGGGAAGACCCAGGGTTTAGCTCTAGCAGCGCACCAACAAGCCCTAACCACTGGCCCTTTCGAAAACACCTTCAAAACATATGCAGTATCACCCAAAGTAGCGATAGGGGGTTGCAGGACACAGGTGTATACAACCATAGGAAATACAAAGTGGAACTAAGGCAACAACACACAACAACCTAGTTATTCTTTATCTCCTTTAAGCCTACTGCGCAAGCTATATCTCAAATTTAACACAATGATGCAATAACAGAACAACAGAAGGAAAAATAAAATAACATCAATCAAACAGAATGACAAGATATACGTGGTTCACCCTCTCTCGAGGGCTACGTCCACAGAACTACATTTCTTGATATCATGGAAAAACAGACAGTTCTGTCTACGCTCTTAGCTTGCAGATCTCTCTCTCTTTCTCTCCTCGCCCTACACATCCAACTGCAGGGTTGATCTTTGCACCCAGTTGAAGATCTTACAACACCAAAGTTCTTTTACACACAACACTTCCCTCTCTTACAACAACATCGACTCTCAACCAACAATAACAACAACAACAACAACCAACACCCAACCCCTCTTCTCTCATCTAGGTTCTTATTTATACATTACAATATCTCTCGAACAACCTTCGGTCGAAACCTTGGTGTCAAAACCCTAAATACAAAAACCCTAGGTGTCTAAAACCTTAGGTCCACTTTGACCCACGTTTTTTGTTCTTCGCCAACCTGTCTTTCCATCTTTCTCGCAAGGTGCTCCAAAGCATCCATTGGTGGCTTTTTCCTCTTGCTAAGTTGTCCACGGTTTGTCCTCGTTGCTGATCTGTTCTCCTCAACATTATCTTCCAACGACTTGTTTTCCCTTACTTCGCTCCTTCTTTTCTACTTCTTTGACCACTTCGACTTGATCTCAGTCAATATACCTTCCGCATAGTTTGCACTTCGCCTTTTATTTTCCTTTTTCTTCGCTTTCTTCCTTAATCCATAACCAAGGGCTAACAAAAACCAAAATATTTTGAGTCCTTGAGGAGGTATTGAGCTAGGGTAATAGACATCCCGACATAATTATTGCTTAAAACAATAGTTTGTGGATCTTCCTTGAACATTCCTTCAAGTTTATTTGTGAATTGGTTTCCGCACTCTGTCTTAAGCTTAGAAATCATTGACTTCTCCGCATCAATGAATGCACTTTGTCCTAAAAACAATCTTTTTGCAAGATCATTTTTAATAGAATGCTTAAAAAACATTTTTTCCTTGAATAAACCTGAACAAAACAAGAACTCTATCTAGAGTATTCTCCAACTCCTCCTCTGAAGTACCCTTGTTACCATATCGAAGTTTATCATCAAGAAATTTAGCAATAAGTTATGTCGGTCGATTCTGTTGTAGGTTGATCAGATGCTCAAAGGCATCCTTAATAGTGTTAGAAAATGCCTCATTCTTCAAAAATCTTTCTTCCCATATTGTATCAAGTCGATCTTTCAAGTCCAGAAGTGATGACACCATGTTCTTATATTTCATTTCATCCAATACAATGTCTTGCCCAATATATTTAATATACATACTAAGAGCCTACCGAAACAAATCAAGTGCACTCACCCTTGAAAAAAGAGAGTACATGCGCTGAAGGTATGGAATGCGATTGGAATCCATGAGCAAAGTAAATCCCTTATCCATAATTGCATGAGTGCGACGATCCAGGAGTTGCTTCTCTGCAGTGGCTACCAGTGCTTTTCTAGTGCATGCATCCAAGTAAAGAACACAATGTTCATGCTCCTCATGCAACCTTGCCTCGATATGTTTCAAATAATCTGAAACATCAGACAGTTGCATATATCTAACACCTTCAGATGCATAGAAATATGTAGTGCCTTCTCTGTCAAACTTGATGTGAGACGACCCTCTAAATCCGCCACTCTAAAAACACATAGCATATGTTGTCGATACCTAGCCTCGAGCTGAATTCCCAGAAATTAACACCTACTCATTCACATGGCACGTGCATCATCGATCGGGCACCTGACAACCTGTATATTTAAAAAAAAACAAAATCGTGGGACATATCCCACATGTATCGGGGATTTAAAACTTTTGCTCTTTATAAACATTGATGTATCCTAGACTTGTTTTATGAATAATGTGGGATGCCTTTTAGGCTTGGCGCTTGCGCTGGTTTGTATTGGTTTATGTGATGACTGTGTGACTCGGCGCATGTGTTATTTCATGTACTTGGCATAAGGACGGTGACTTAGGTATTAGGATAGTTCACTAAGGCACACAAACCACCATTTTTTAATAAAAAGAAAAATATATTTTTTTATTTTTTTTTATCATAAGAAAACTATCAAAATAAAATATTTATGAAAATTAACCAAAAAGTTATTTTTTGATTATGCAGGCAGATGATAGGGTTTTGAAGAAAAAATTGATGAATAAAACTCATCAAGACTCAATGAGGATTTCAGAATTTATGACCTAGTCAAATGAATGAAATTCATTGACAATTTTAACACAAGTTTACTAAAGGCGCTTTAAAATTTTGATAAAAAATTTGAGCGCTAACACCAACGCTAAAAATGTCAACCCACCACAAGAAATTTGGTCCCTTAGTAAGGAAACTCGCCTAACATTTGAGGAAATAAATCCAACAATAAATATTCGACCCCACAAAAGAGTAGCTCGCCCAACAATATAAGAATCTTTCTCCAAATGAGTAATTCAACCCCCAATGTAAAAATACTCAACCATGACTGAAATAACTCATCCAAACAGAAAAATCTCGGCCACTATCGAAGCACATGAGAATATTTGAATGATATCCTTCTCCAATGACCAGCTAGGGTGTATAATCTCACCACTGAAACCAATCTCAGAAATTTCTCCTAGGTTTTTCGTCCCAAGAGTCCAAAAGCCACAAAGAGCTCTCTCAAATCAATTTTTAGAAATGACATGTGAATAATGAGAGAAAGGACACCCTCATTCTCTTTTTAACTCTTCGTTGACCCTTTTTGGGCCCTTTTACCCTTTTAATAAAATAAAGAGACTTTATAAACTTTAAGTCACTTAAAACACCCCTTTTTATTAACCCATTTTTAATGTTGGAAAGTGATTAATTGAATTTTAAGACATTCTCGGACGTTGGAGTCCCTTTTTCATCATCCCAACCTCTAGATATTTTTTTCCTAGTTCCAATGAGATATTACACAAAGGTATCCCCTTAGACAATAGGATGCATATAATGCCTTTAGTGTATTTAATTAAATTATGGTCAATAAGAACCCAAAATTATGGAAATTGTGGGAATGCCACAAAACCAAAAGTGAATTGTGTGAAAATGATCCAGATGATGAAAGATAGTGAATGGACTATTGTGGGCCCCATATAATCCCTTCAAATCGCTCAAGCTCATTATTGACCTCATTTTACCCCTTTGGTCAAGTTGACATAAGCTCATAAGGTCACCTTCGATTGCAAAGAAGAGGAATCCAAAAATGGGGACATTACAATCCTCCCTTCCAAAATATTGCTTGTCCTTAAGTAATGCCATCAAAAACTGACACTCCATCGACTAAACCAGACTTAAACTAAAAATTATACCAGGATCCCAAACCACCCTAGAAGATGTGAAGCATCCTCTGCTCAATGCGTGGTCCTATAAGGTACAAACATAAGAGGCCTCCCGAATGTTGTTGATAAGAAGAGAAACTCGTTCTCGCAACAACTCAATCAACACCCCAAAGAAATGCTCTACTAGGAAACCAATCTCATGAAAGAAAAAATTGGCTCTCGCCTCTTTGTCAACTACTGGACTATCTAACATTGAAATTCCTAGGTCCCAAGCTAATCTCAAAAATGAACCACCATGTTGACATTGTGCCTGATCATAACCGTCCAACAGTCGTGCCCACTTTGCATCCTCCTCTCCTAGAAATCCATGTTGACATACCTATAAGGACTAACCCTACGACCATGACTAGTAGCTGACATAGGCATCCAAGTGTAGTCATGACCTGCAAATCCACTGCCATACTCGATCTTGAATATCAGAAAAGAGATTTTATCCCGATCACTGGAAATGACTCCTAAGTTCTCATGGACTCTAAACCCCTCTCCACTAAATATCTCTGTCACCCGTGTTTCCCCATACTCCGAAGAAATCACCAGGAAGTGCATGAATTGGTCAATCATTGCATACATACTATCTTCCCACTACACCCTTGGTAAACCTGTGATGCAATCTATCATCATGCCCTCCAACCCTCACTCAGAAATGGAAAAGGACTGCATCAACCCTGCTAGATGGGTATGCCCCGACCTGTTATGCTGACAAGTCGTACACTCCTCCATATCTCCCAACACATCGTCTGCAAAGTCTCTCCATGTGAACCTCTTCTTGTAAGTGGTAAAGTCACCAGGGTCCCGAACTGGCATGTATGATGTGAAGCACCATGTACTCGTAGCATTGATCTGTAAATTTCTAACATCATAATCCATAT
Organism: Picea engelmannii; assembly: GCA_009831015.1. Taxonomy (NCBI): domain Eukaryota; kingdom Viridiplantae; phylum Streptophyta; class Pinopsida; order Pinales; family Pinaceae; genus Picea; species Picea engelmannii. Next base: position 884,769 of record ML792735.1, read on the forward strand.
GACTTCCCCTGACAAGCCAGGAAATCATAAGATGCATAAAATTGATCAACTCTTCAGGATACCAATCCCCCAAGAAACCAATATTAAGCATCCTCAGAGTACACTCCAGAACGTGAAAAGTGACTTTCCCATTTGTGTCGGCTACCGAGTTGTCAAAATATTGTAGCCCCAGGGTCCCAAGATAATATCTGAGAGGAACAATCATGTTGATGTTGCACCCCTCTTATCATGATTGTCTGATCACCACACTCAAACTACGCTCTCCTCTCCAAGATCCCCAAATTGAAATCCTTGAAAGAATTGAACTCACTATACTGGATCATGTCTCACCAAAGCATCTTAGTGAGGTCAAATTCTTCCAACCCACAGATAGACTCGATCCTGGGTATCATGAGGGGAAATCTTCCTGGCCATATAGAACAAAGCTCAACAATGACAGGTTGTCGACCCTCCTAATTATCTGAAGTATTCTATCACTCCGATGAATTCCAGGATCCCACCTCCAGATTGGAAGTCCATCACTCCCAATGCCTGCTGAAATATCTGTGGACCAATCCAATAGACTCTGGATCTCCTCTGGTGCACTCTACGCACTGATCACATGAAAACCCTCTGTCATGTCCAAAATGCTACCTGTCTCATCCAACTGACTCAGGTGAACCTCACATGTATTGTTGTATATAATGAGGGCATCAAATAACAAACATAGATGCCTATGTCGCTACCTGCAAGGCTGGAAAGTGATTAGTGGATTGGTCAACCCCAAGGGCATGACCAAGAACTCATAATGAAGTCAATAAGCATACCTATGAGTATCTGATCCTTGACCCTCATTTGATGATATCCCCGATGAAAATAAATCATTGAGGAATATGCTCCTCCCTAAGGCTCACCCATCCATTCATTGATCCTGGGTGACCTCAACTCAATGGTATGATTGAGGACTTTGTCGGGAGGTTTCCTTGGAGGAAACACCCCAAAAATCCATTGTACACTACCATGTGCCAAAAGTACCCTTGCATACTGCTTCCTATCACTGAATCGTCATGTACCCTGTAAGTGATACTGTGTCCATCACTCTACTGGTGTCACTAGAACCTATATCCTAGAGCATGCCCATGTTTTTCATATACCTATTATCCCACTCCATGTATGCATATACTTCCTTGCAGTATGGTCCATAAGGAATAAGCTCAACTGTCTCCTCCATAGCTAAGCCTTGAACCTTTAGTGGGATCTCCAAAGGAAATGGTTGATGATCCCCACGATGCAAAAAAGGAGCATAGTCAAAACCCTCTGCATCATGCCTCTCTTCAAGAACCTGCAACTTTGAATTCTCCTCATGAGGGATCATCACAAGAGGCTCCTCCCTCAAATCATGAATGCCACCCATACCCTCATGTGTAACGGTTGCCAAAGATGATTGAGTTTTTGCTGTAAGTGATGAAGAGCGTGCCAAATTCAACTGGTAAAAGAGCTCCTCAACCTCCCTTCCCTTGTCTTTAGCAAACTTGAGAGAAATATCCCTATCCATGAACAACTACAAGTAATCTAATCATTTTTTCTAGTGCTTCTTTGATTATGTGCAATTGTGCACTATTGACTCCTCTTGCAACTCCTTTTTGTCTCTCCTCCATCTTGGTTTTCCCAATAACATCTTCAATTAACTTATGAGCACCATCTACCCTTGTCAACACTTGTACAATTTTCTCCTCTGTGACTAATAGTCGGTCCTCCAAATCACACAATGCTAAGGGACATTGTTCAATTTAATCCAAGTGGTTGTCACACAATAGATTATCTGATTTTCTTTCATCTATAAGAATATTATCCCCATCAACAACAATTGACTCACTAGATGATGCCATGCAATATTTATTTACTATACATTGACCTGTCAAATGATGGCACTCATGTGCACCATCACCGCCAAAATCAACCTCTCCTTTGTCATTCTCCACGCATGGATCCTGACAAGATGGATCCATATCCCACAATAATTTTTCAAATACCCAGTCTTCATCATATTTAGGTACCATCATTCCCGCATCATCATAAGTATCATAGATAGGATAAGGCGTTGAATCCTCATCATACTTAGGTGCTAGAACACCCTCATTACCATGAGCATCACTACTAAGGTATGATGTTGAATCCTCAATATTGGTTGATTGGGATACTTCACCATATGCACCATCAACCTTTCCATCATGAGCGCTAATGTTATGGGCCTCATAGGACAATGCTAAAGGTGTTCTAGATGTTGTTGTGTCATCATCCTCACTTTTAGAAGCATCAAAATCTTCAAAAACTAGTACCTTTTTCCTTGGCATCTTCACCTTCTTGACCACTGATACTTGGGGTTCATACCACTCAGGATGTTTGATGGTGAAAAAATCCTTGAATGACATGGCTATGTGAAATGCCTCACTAAGTGCCATATTTTCCCTCAAACAATCTGTAACCTCCTCATTCTGTCCTTTCTGTCCATTATTCCATCTCTTTCCAAAACCAACCAGATTTTGCCACATAGATTCAAGCAAAGTGTGCATTTGATCTCTTAGAGTAGCCATGATGCCCAACTAAAATTCTGATATGAATTTGATTACTTGGAAACAAGGATTAGTTTCCCAACAGAATGGCAGGATTTTGGGATTTGATACCACTGTAATGACTCTTGCTAATGTTTTTTTTGTGTTTTTGCTACCTTATGTGGTTCAAGAATTAAAGCAAACAGTTTGTATGTAATACTGTACATCAATATGCAAGTAACTCTGAACTTTCTATAAATTTCCAATGGAATTCCAACACAAAGAGTAAATATTTACTGTCTTTAATTATTTCAGATGGTTGCAATGCATAATAAAATGCTCACAAAAACACACAACAAAGATAATGAACTTGATATGAATTTGTTGTAGGTTGTCCTTCATATACAATGAGACATAAAACCCATAAATGATAGAAATGATGTAGCAACTCTCCTAAAAAACACATATCTGATATATATGTGTAATATTGATGAAGTACAGGCCTACAGGAAGTGGAAATCGCCCCCATAATTGGATGTGTAGTGAATATACAACTATACACTGCCCAGATGAAGAGAGTAGGTTGCCAACATTATGAAAATGGATACTAACTGAAGGAACTCATCCCCAACCCAATATATGCACCCAACATGCAATTTATGCCCCCTTTTTATCATAAATCGACCCCAATACTGAGATACAACCTCCCAGCACCTCACTCTGCTAGAGAACAGAGGGAAAGTTGACCCACAATGAATATGGTGTTGACCAAAAGGGAATAAGTTCAGTATTTTCCAAAAAATCACCCTTTGAAGTCCACAGCTCAACCTCTCAGTAAATGAATTGTCCTAGTGTTGAAAATGACACCCCACCACAAGAAATTTGATCCCTTAACAAGGAAAAGTGCCCAATAGTTGAGGAAGTAAACCCAACAATAAAGATTCGCCCCCACAAAAGAGCATCTTGCCCAACAAGAGAAGAAACTTTCTCCAAATGAGTAACTCAACCCCCAATGTAAAAATACCCAACCACCATCGAAATAACTCAGTCAAACAAATAAATCTTAGCCACTATTGAAGCACAATGAGAAGATCTAAATGATCTCCTTCTCTAATGACCAACTAGGGTGGATAGTCTCACCACTGAAACCAATCTCAAAAATTCCTCCTAGCGTTTTCGTCCCAAGAGTCCAAAAACCACAAAGAGCTCTCTCAAATTAAGTTTTAGAAATGACATGTGAATAATGAGAGAAATGACACCATCATTATCCTTTTAACTATTCATTGACCATTTTTGGACAATTTTACCCTTTTAATAAAGTAAAATGACTTTATAAACTTAAAGTCACTTAAAACACCTATTTTTATTAACCACTTTTTAATGCCAGAAAGTAATTAATTGAATTTTAAGACATTCCCAGATACTGGAGTCCCTTTTTCATCATCCCAACCTCTAGATATTTTCGTCGTGGTTCCAAGGAGCTATTACATGAAGGTATCACCTCAAAAAATATGATTCATATAATGCATTTAGTGTATTTAATTAAAGTATGGTCAATAAGAACCCAAAATTACGAAAATCGTCAGAATGCCACAAAACCAAAAGTGAATTATGTGGAAATGATTCTGATGATGAAATATGGTGAATGGAATATTTTGGGCCCCATATAACCCCTCCAAATTGCCAGAGCCCATTATTAAACTCATTTTCCCCTTCTGGTCAAGCTGACATAAGATCATAAGGTCACCTCTGACTGCAAAGCAGGGGAATCCAAAAATGGGGGCATTACATTAACATAGCCCAATAACCATCTAGGGAAGGGTTTTTGACTTCCTCAACCCTAAATTGTGGTAGGTTTTTTAACCTTCTAGAGTCTTTTAGAAATCCCTCACATGGCTAGCCCCATATGCATGTGTAATGGGGGATGATGTGGCATCCTCTTGTACCATGGTGGTGATCCAGGTGGATATCGGTAGCCACCCATCTATTCCACGGGCTCGAAAAACAGTTTTCCATCTTGGCAGTTTTTCGACAGTTTTTCGAGTTTCAAACTTCCAAGGTCGTTTTGAGGCTCTAAACAACATTATTTGGGGATTTGGGGCCCAGGTGACTGCCAAAGACACTAACCTGGGCTAGTCAAAAATCGTTCTTCTCGATTAGACCTTTCCAACGGTGTATCGAGCGCCCTAAACGAAGATCGTATGCAAAATTTATGCCCTCGGGAAGTTGACGTATCAACTACCCCCATCGGGGCCTGCAAACCTTTTGGATTTTCATCTTATGGGGTTAGGGTTTTCGATTTTCCTTATGTCAAAAAGGCCCTTAGAGCCTCATTGTAATGATCATCTTCTTACAAATGCGAGTAGCCGTCATATCTCTTCTCCGAGATAAGTTGCCATCATTCTTGCGAGTCTTTCACTCTGTATTTTTACAGTCTCTGTACATTTCTTTCATTAATAGAAATCGTGTATTACTGTATTTCTCTATTTCTGGCAATATTTATGTGTATTTCATTGTAGTATCTATGCTTTCATTTCATTCTAAAAAATAATCCAGATCAATGGTATCAGAGTAGGCTGCTCTTGATCGTTTTTCAGTGCATGTCCTCGACGAGGTCCGAGTATAGCAAGTTGGGTCTAGAGCTTGTCTCTCTTGAGGACAATCGCTCTTGCATGCCCAAGAAACCCTCCATGGAAAAAGAAAAGAAAAACGACAGAGCATTAGATTCTATTAATCTGTTGCTTGAGCAATCTCTCACGCGACAAAGGGACGAAATGATGGAGAATTTTTCCCACATCCTTCAACGCTTGTCGATAACAACATGCATGTCTTAATCAAGCAACCACTTTGGAGGCACCTCGCCTTTCAAGGTACAAGTTAATTTTGATATTTCCATATTTGAAGGACATATAGATGCATATTCCCTAGAAAAATGGTTAAATTTGCTAGAAGGTTATTTCTCTATTCATAATTTCTTTGAAAGGGAAAATATCACCTTCACACTCCTTAAGGCTCTCCCCCATGTCAAACATTGGTGGGAAACTTACTGGGAGCAAATTTCCACAGAGGATTCTAGAATATATGGGGCCAAGCCCACTTCAATTTTCTTTTGGATGTGGTAAAGGAACAATATTACTCTGTTGGCAACTATGAAGACTAGTACATGAGATGGACCACATTGCGACAAGAGAGGGGCCAAGAATATCCAGAGTTTACCAATACCTTCCATACCTTGTGCACCAAGCTAGGTATCAAAGAATTGAAACAAAATTTGGTTCCGAAATACCATGGGGCTCTACACAGATACATCCAAATTGAAATGGATTTTCTAGACATTTCATCACTTGGTGTTGCTTATCGATATGCTGTTAAAATCTAGCAGAAATTTAAGTGCCAGAACAAACGGGAGTTCAGGTCTGCAAATCTGCAACAACCAAAGTATGATAAAGATGAACCTAACAAATAGTCTCTCGAAAACCAGTCCAAGCCACAGGAAAAGAAGGGTTAGGGAAAGACGAAGAAAGACACCGGGAAATGGTGCGATTTCCAAAAAATCTAATGGCACGACACATATGAATGTCGCTCAAAATAGTCATTAGTGGCCGAGATCAAAGACAAGGAGCCAAACCCTACTTCAAAATTTGATTTTGAAAATACCGATAAAAGACAGATCATCGATGTAGACCCCCTACTATTGTTGTGACCGCAACAATTAAACTAGAAAAAACAACATATCCTGAAGAGGGGGAGCACCTTTTTCATTCAGAGATGTGGGTGAAGGGGATCCTGTTGCATTTTATTATTGATAGCGGAATCCAGAAGAACCTCATCTCAGCAGAGGTCGTCAAATAGTTGGGATTGTCGATAACACCACACCCACAACCATACAACATCGGGTGGCTTCGCTAAGGACAAGATCTTTGTGTCAACCAACAATTTCAATTATCATACGACATCCAACCCTTCAAGGATGAGGTATTATATGATGTTGCCCCACTGGATGTATGTGATGTTCTCTTGGGCCAACCATATATGTGGAAGCACCATGCTATCTATGAGTCTTGACCCTGTAGTGTCATTGTTACTCTGCGGGGTCATCTCTACATGATACCAGAGGTAGTTCCAACTACAGTCCCACCTAAACAGTGCCGCAAGGTAGTATCTCATACTACAAAATTCATCTTCTTCACAATCTGTTCAAAATGTGAACATAAGGATACTGTAAACACTACAACCTTGGCCCAAACACCTTCTATTGAACAAAAGTGGGTTGACAAGACTGCAAAAAAGCGAAAATATTCCTTCTGCACACAAACATCTCATGTACCTCAACTTGTTGAACATACTCAACCTTGCCAACAATAGGTTCGTGACACCCTTCCACAAACCAAGCAGTGCAATGTCTCTAGCAAGGAAAACAACTCACTAAGATTCAAATTCAAAAATCACTTTCCCCTCACCCCTGGGAAATCAACGCAATGGATACAATTTCTTCCTAAGAAGGCAGGATTGATCCAGGTGGATATCGGTGGCCACCCACCTATTCCACAAGCTCAAAAAACAGTTTTCCATCTTGGCAGCTTTTCGACAATTTTTTAGGTTCCAAACTTCCAGGGTTGTTTTGAGGCCCTAAACGACGCTTTTTGGGGATTTGGGTCCCAAGTGACTACCAGAGGCACTGACCTGGGCCAGTCAAAAAACATTTTTTGGGGATTTGGGGCCCAAGTGACTGCCAAAGGCATTGACCTGGGCCAGTCGAAAATCATTCTTTTCAGTTAGACCTTTCCAACGGTGCATCAAGCGGCCCAAACGAAGATCGTATGCAAAAGTTATGCCCCCATAAAGTTGATGTATCAACTAGCCCCATCGGAGCCCACAAACCTTTTGGATTTTCATCTTCTGGGGTTAGGGTTTTGGATTTTCCTTATGTTAAAAATACCCTTAGAGCCTCATTGTAATGATCATCTTCTTGCGAATGTGAGTAGCCGTCACATCTCTTCTCGGAGATAAGCTGCCACCATTCTAGCGAGTCTTTCACTCTGTATTTTTATAGTCTCTGTACATTTATTTCATTAATAGAAATAATGTATTAATGTATTTCTTTGTTTCTGACAATATTTATGTGTATTTCATTGTCGTATCTCTGCTTTCATTTCGTTCTAAAAAATAATTAGGATCAAGTGGTCAACATGATAGGTCAACTTGCAGGAGGCATAACGTTTGCATACGAGCTTCGATTGATGTGAATTTTGCACCATTTTAAAGGTCTCGATGTGTAGAATAACGTCATGAGATCTTAACTATGATGGGATTTTTTTAACCTCAAAAATTCCGTTTGATGCCTCCAAATGGCCTTGGAAGGTTCTAGATCCCAATTTTCCAAACTGGGACATGCCACTAAAATGGCCCTACACGCTAATTCCTCCAATTTTTTCCACTCTAAGAGGATCAAGATATATGACAAACAATATATTGATCCAATCTAGATCAATTGTATTCCCATTTTCTATGTTGCATTAGTTACATAATACCAATGGTGTATTTTTATTTATGTTAAAGCACTAAAAATACAAAAAGATAGTCGTGCAATCAAACATAGGCTCATTATAGTCTTTGTAAAATTACAAATCTATTTTAATGAGTCAAAAATTGGAATATGCAACACAATTTAGGAATCAATCACTAAGGACCCCCCCACAACCTTCTAGACCTATGAAAATAAACAATCAATCCATGTTACCAACGAGAAAGAGGATCACTTATCTTACCACCTCTATGGAACACCATAGGAAAATAGTTTCAAGCCAGATCAAGGAGATTGAGAAGCATTGTGATGAGAATGAGGAAAGAAAAAAAGTAGGCAAATGCGAGAGAAAAAGAGGAGAAGCATGTTTAAAATACCAAGATTAGAACCATGAGGTTGAATTGCCATGTTTTTTTTTTGTTTTCTAGCGTGTCCATGACATGCGGGACTAGCATGTGGCTGAGAAACTATGACCCAGGAGCATCTAAGAAATCATAGTTACTTGGGGATCGCACCCGGCCTAGGTCACACCAAACCTTATAATGGATAGATTTTTTGGCGTCTCCTCTTGATAACAGTGGGTTTCAAACTTGAGCCCCTAGAAACCAATCGCTCTATTGGTTTAACAGAGGGACGAAATGATGGAGAATTTTTCCCACATCCTTCAACGCGCCGATAACAACATGCACGTATTCATCAAACAACCACTTTGGAGGCACCTCGCCTTTCAAGGTACAAGTTAATTTTGATATTCCCATATTTGAAGGACAGATAGATGCAGATGCCCTAGAAAATGGTTAAATCTACTAGAAGGTTATTTCTCTGTTCATAATTTCTCTGACAGGGAAAATATCACCTTTTCACTCCTTAAGGCTCTCCCCCGTGTCAAACATTGGTGGGAAACTTGCTGGGAGCAAAGTTCCACAGAGGATTCTGGAATATATGGGGCCGAGCCCACTTTGAATTTTTTTGTGGATGTGGTAAAGGATCAATATTACCCTGTTGGAAACTATGAAGACCAGTACATGAGATGGACCACATTGCGACAAGAGAGGGTCCAAGCAGTTCCATAGTTTACCAATACCTTCCATACCTTGTGCACCAAGCTGGGTATCAAAGACTCGAAACGACATTTGGTTCTGAAATACCATGGGGCTCTACACAGATACATCCAAATTGAAATGGATTTTCTGGACATCTCATCACTCGGTGTTGCTTATCAATATGTTGTTAAAATCGAGCAGAAATTTAAGCACTAGAAAAAATGGGAGTACGGGTCTGCATATCCGCAACAACCAAAGTATGATAAAGACAACCCTAATAAACAGTCTCTTGAAAACTAGTCCAAGCCACAGGAAAAGAAGGGTCACGGAAAGACAAAGAAGGACACCGGGAAATGGTGCGATTTCCAAAAAATCCCCTGGAACAACACCGATGAATGTCGCTCAAAACAGTCATTGGTGGCCAAGATCAAAGACAAGGAGCCAAACCCTGATTCAGAATCTAATTCTGAAAATACCGATAAAAGACAGATCACCGACACAAACGCCACTGCTATTGTTGCGCTGCAACAATTCAACTAGAAGAACCAACATATCTTGAAGAGGGGGAGCACCTTTTTCATTCAGAGATGTGGGTGAAGGGGATCCCGCTGCATTTTATTGTTGATAGTGAAAGATAGAAGAAACTCATCTCAGCAAAGGTCGTCAAACAGTTGGGATTATCGACAATAGCACATCCGCAACCATACAATATCGGGTGGCTTTGCTAAGGACAAGATCTTTGTGTCAACCAGTAGTGTCGATTATCATACGATATCCAACCCTTCAAGGATGATGTATTATATGATGTTGCCCCACTGGATGTCTGTGATGTTCTCTTGGGCCAACCATATATGTGGAAGCACTATGCTATCTATTAGTCTTGACCCCGTAGTGTTATTGTTACTATGGGGGGTCATCTCTACAGGATACCAGAGGTAGTTTCAACTACTGTCCCACCTAAACAGTGCCGCAAGGTAGTATCTCATACTACAAAATTCAGCTTCTTCACAATATGTTCAAAAGGTGAACAAAAGGATATTGCAAACACTGCAACCTTGGCCCAAGCACCTTCTATCGAACCGAAGAGGGTCGACAAGACTGCAATAGAGCGCAAATATTCCTTCTGCACACAAACATCTCATGTACATCAACTTGTTGAACAGACTCAACCTCCCCAACAATAGGTTAATGACACCCTTCCACAAACCAAGTAGCACGACGTCTCCAGGAAGGCAAACAACTCAGTAAGATTCAGATTCAACAATTGCTTTCCCCTCTCCCCTGGGAACTCAACGCAATGGAGACCATTGCTTCCTAAGGAGGGAGGATTGATCCAGGAGGATATCAGTGGCCACCCACCTATTCCACAGGCCCAAAAAATAGTTTTCCATCTTGGCAGTTTTTCGACAATTTTTTGGGTTCCAAACTTCCAGGGTCGTTTTGAGGCCCTAAACGACACTTTTTGGGGATTTGGGGCCCAAGTGACTACCAAAGGCACTGACCTGGGCTAGTCAAAAATAATTTTTTGGGGATTTTGGGCCCAAGTGACTGCCAAAGGCATTGACTTGGGCCAATCGACAATCGTTCTTTTCGGTTAGACCTTTCCAACGGTGTATCGAGCGCCCCAAATGAATATCGTATGCAAAAGTTACGCCCCCAAGAAGTTGACGTATCAACTACCCCCATCGGGGCCCACAAACCTTTTGGATTTTCATCTTCTAGGGTTAGGGTTTGTTAGAAAAACAGGACCACGGAGCAATAAAATAAAACAAATGCAGAAATAAAACACAGAAGACACACAATACAAGAGAGACACAGATATACGTGGTTCACCCAGTGTGGGCTACGTCCACCAAAGAAATTGCCAGGTCCTTCCTTTGTTATTATCTAGCAAATGAAGGGATACAACCTACAACAAAACCCGCTGTAACTTCCTCTTCTTTCTCTCACAGTCTCCTCTCTCAGAAATACAATATTTGCTCTCATACATAGCCGCAATACATTTCCCTCATAAAAGAGGGTTTCCTTCTAGGACAAAAAACCCTAACATAATCTCTACCGTTAGATCTGCGACCTTATAATGAACGGTCCAGATTTACAATGAAATTACAATATACTTTTATAAGGCAATTTTTGCTTCGGGGGCTTCGCCCCCGAACCCCCGCTGGGGGCCCGCT
>ML792735.1:911687-940387 GCA_009831015.1 Picea engelmannii
AATGGATATCATGGTGATGCATTCACTATATACATTATTAAAATGTTTGCATCATTGAAATATCAATTTAATAATCTTTGTTCTTTTTGATAGGTGGACGATTGTACAAACAAAAATGAAGGGAGATTGTTCCATCCAACAGATCATGTTTTTCAAAACTGAATGCAAGCTTCGTTGGAGTATTTAATCACAATCAACTCAGATTTGAGATTCCAGCACCCATTCTGGTACTACCACGAATGAATATTCCAACGCTTGCTACGGCACTCGGAGCGCAGCAAAATCGTTGGTTAGCATATTTGCAGGCCTTTTTGAGCAAATACAAAACATGGGTTTCTTTCACATTAGAACCATCTTGCTATGGGTCCTATTGCATTTCAGTTTAGACAGTTAAACTAGCCCCTAGATTTGTGGCCATGGACGCTCTAGTTGTTGTAACAAAGTTGCATGTAATTAACGATTTTACTATTTTGAGTGTCGACCCTTTCAATGATCAACACTCTCGGCTATGATGTAAGCCGATATATATATGGCTAGTCAAAACACCGAGGATAGATACTCTGCTAAAAACACTTGATATTGTCATTGTTGTTGTGAACTCGTAATTCTAATACAATCTATTTCTGGTTCGATGCATTCCTAGCTTGTGATTATTCTATGAATTAAAAAAACACCACAGCTACTTGGGGGGGGCACCAGTAGCCTGTGTGCTTCATTGTGTTGTGTTGTGTGTTCATTTCCGTATTTTTCACTTGCAAATAAGCTACCTTGTTTACCTGTTGTTTTAAATTCTCAGTCTGTAGATTGTTTATGAAACAAATCATGCATATATATATATATATATATATATATATATGTTGCTACACTGTTGTTTTTAAGTTGCTAACATTGTCATTTTAAATTCTCAGTTTGTAGATTGTTGGTGAAACTAATCGAATTTTGCATATATGTATTATGTCAAATCTTTGTTTGTAAGTTAGTTGTAGATTGTTCTTATGTATGCAATTCCTTTGATTCCTTTGCTTTGCTAGAATGTTATGTGATTGAGCATTACACTGTAAAAATTCTCATTGTAAAATTTATTTGATAATTGGCTTGAAGACTTGAGATTGGTTAAAAGTATGTTTTATGGAACATTTATGTTTTTTTTCAATGGTGAAGTTCTTAGTAAATAGTAAATTTTGTATTTTGTATTGTAAATGTTGTCACTGTTAATATATTTTATTTTGTTGCATGCAAAGGATGGATTTTCAATATAGGAATAATTAGTTTTAAATTTGTTTGCTTTAAGATAGTCCCACACTTTGAATTCTCGTATTTCAATTTCTTGTGCTTTAATTTTTGTATAGCTTCAATTACCAATGGATAGATTTAAGGCTTAACTCGTAAGATATGGCCTCCCCGTAATGGGCTTCTTCCCTAGGTATTGAGCTATCTCCATTTGTTTGTTTTGTTTATTGCATTTAAATGTATTGTCAGCTTTAGATTAGGTTAGAGTGGGCTTCAATCCTGCACATACACTGCCGGTACCTCTAAGCTTACGAGCCCTGGCTTGACAATTTAATGTCGAAATAGATAGTATATATTTCACTCGACACTCATCAAAATAGATTTGAACATTTACAAAGCCTACAACGAGCCTATGTTTGAAAGTTACAATTATCTTATTGTATTTTTAGTGCTTTAACAAAAATAAAAGCACACCATTTGCATTATGTAACTAATGCAAATTAGAAAACAGAACTACAACATAAAAGAAACAATGGAACACAATTTTTACTTGGGAAACCTAATGTGGAAAAACCTAAAAAGAATTGAAGCATTACACATTTGGTATAATGGAGATTACAATATAGTTTACAAAGCTGTCCATAGCTGCAAAGCTATGAGACATTCTGCTTACAAATTGTTTCCAATTCGTAATCACCCCCATTGTCCACCTTATCCATGGCACTATCATTAATATTCACATTCGTATTTGCAGGCAGTAGTTGTTTTCGTGGTGCTCCTCCTCCTTTAAGGGCAGGACTGATCTTCTTCTTACACTTCTCAGAGTTGAGGTTGAGATTGACGTGGGTGTCGTTGTTGTTGTTGGTTAAAGGAGGAGGAGGTGATGGTTGAAGGTCAAGTATGGGCTGCAGAAACGAATCATTTTCTTCTCCTGATTCCAGAGCAACTCTACCAATCCTGCTGTCATTCCCATTCCCATTCCCGTTCCCAATCCCAATGCTTAGAATATCCACCTGGCACCACCCACCACCATGGATGATAAGGGATATCAGAAAATAAATACATTCACACACATGTGCAATTGGAAATGATTTGTTCTGGTTTGGACTGGAGGGCAGTTGAGTTAAAAAGCAATTAATTACACCAACGGTTGCTATCTCTGGCACTTGCTTTTGATTTACAAACAGATCAGATTAGATCGTACATGATCTATGGACGTGGACCAATACAATATTGTCTTTTTCTTCTATTTGTTTTCCATGACCTTTTGTTTTTTGCATGTAGTTATAACGACCATTACTACAATTAAAATGCAATTTGTTTCTCCCTTTTTTAATTGTTAATAGAGAACAGGAGTGGCTTAATCATTCTTAGAGCTGCGATTGAGCTATAAATATAATACTAGTTTGTCATGGCCCTGTACAAAAATGCACACCTTTGTGTTTATAATCTTATTAATTGTTTTGAGTACAATATAGTTCTTGGGATCTCAGCTTGCAATCTGCGGGGATGCTGATCCATAATTTTTCAGGATTCGATACAAAAAAGGAGTGCTAAATCACTCAGAGTTCTCAACCTGAATCTAGGAATTTTCTTGTGCAGTTTTATTAGAGTTCCACATAGCAATTCATGAATCAGCCAATCACAATTAAAAATACATAAGAGGTTCTTACCCACATTTCTCGGCACTGCTATAAGAATTTTGGGGATGCAGTCACAAACTGATGCAACTATGGGCCTGCCCAACAAGTCATCAGTCTTCTTGCAATATACCCAGCCTTCTTAGGCATTTCTGATGTATAATACTTGCGCACCTGCAACATTTATTGCTATTTAGCATTTGGGGGGCGCAAGAAAAACCAATCTGACGCTGAGATAATCACAATGTTATCATAAGACAATAAATTCACAAATTTAATAAGAACAAATGCACTATCTTCTCAGCATTAAAAGAAAATATACTGTTACTATTTTATGATTGACAATATCAAGAGATAATTAGAGAGAAGAAAAGAAGATCCGCGTTCACACCAGACACACCTTATTTTTATTGAACTAGAGGAAATGCTCTTGAGATAAAAAAGACTCCAGCATATATTAACACCAAAACACTAAGATACAAATTACTTTAATCTTCCTATATATTGGTCAGTGGGAGATACAGAATGGTTGTCTAATGCAGCAGCTAATCTGCCTCCGCCTTCTTTCAAGCTCTATCTGCTTTTAAAACTTCGAAGCTGTTTTAGAACTGTCGTTCTTTCGCTGTTCAGGAGTTAGGGCTGCAGGTGCCAATGTCATATTTTCAGTTATTTTCCCCAATCCTTTATGGATTAGACCTCGCCAACTTTGAGGTTTTTGGTCCCACAAAAACTCAATAATTTGAAGGAATCGATCTTGGTAAGCTCTGTCTCTTGGCTTTTGGTTCTCAGCTCCTGGCTCTCAACTCTTGCTCTTGGCTTTCGACTTAGGCTCTGGTTTTTGGCTCTCAGATACGGCTCTATCTCCTAGCCTCAGCTCTTCGCTCCGGCTCCAGCTCCAGTTCTTGGCTCTTCTTATACCTACTGGAGGTCGTTACCATACATGCCTTTTTCTCTCAGATAATTGTGAAACCACTCTGATTAAATTTAGGCCAAATTGCTTCATCCAATTTACTGCATCAAGTTCAAATTTCTATAATTTGATTGCAGGTTGCAGGTGGAAGCTTCTATGTTCCATGAGGTCACACTTTGGATTGGAAAATATTACAGGGTAAGTGGATCTCAGGTTACTATTTGAGGCAGAGTTGTGATAACAAAAATAGCTATGTAATATAGATCATAGATGGGCTCCTATACCTAGTCTAGTTGCAATAGTGTCGTGACTCAAATTTCCAGTGCCGTGATTAGGCAGTTGTGTGTACTGCCAACTTCTGTTAAATATCTATGACTTCGTATAATGCCTACAACGTAACAATGCATATGAGACTCATATGCTCCAGCAGGTGGCATTTCCGAATTTCCAGAATTTCTTTTTGTTAAGACCTTATTCCAGATTTGGTTAATAAAGACTATAATAATTTCTCTGTTAGTAAATTCAGCATTGGTTTTTTCTAATCATTAACCATGGTGCATCCTTGGGAACCCATAGTTTGCCTTTGCCTTTTTAAATAACCTTCAAATTCAGCTTTGAGAACTAAAGCTGTCAGAGTCAACAAGAACCAAATTTACTCCTGCCCTGGAAGGTTGACTTTACAACTAAATCTAAAGCTTATTCACCATCACCAAAAATCCACACAAGAACACAGTCCATCCTTGAAATGGTGGAAACGGTTTGCATCCCTCACAATAATTTCGCGATCTACAATCTTGGAGATGAACTTGGTAGCAGAATGACAGTCACCGCATACTCGAAGATTCTTGGTTATCCGTATTGTTGTTCCAGGGGAAGTATTCATAAGCCCAAATGCAATAGCCAGCTTCTCACTATGGTGGCCAAGAATACTTTCCTTCTGTTCCTCTTCCACATCATGCAGTGCAAAGTCTATATCAGGCACATAGCCCGCATCCATCATCTTCCCAAACAATTTCTCCAACATATCGTATATGTTTTCTGATTGTGGGTGTGATTTGTCCCCCACAAGGAAAGCATACACCTTACCATTAACCTCAATCCAACTGCTTCCCGGCATCTTTTGAACCCCTTGGTCTTTCATAATTTTTCGCACCCTTTTTACATCATCCCACCTGCTACATGCAGCATATATGTTTGAAAGCAGCACATAATATGAGGCATTTTTAGAGTCCAATTCAAACAGGCATTTTGCCACACGTTCCCCTAGATCCACATTGCTATGGGTTCTACAGGCAGCAAGCAAACACCCCCACACAGAAGCTTCAGGTTTTATTGGCATATTGTTAATAAATTGCTCAGCCTCATCCAATCGCCCTGCTCGACCAAGAAGGTCAACCATACAGCAATAGTGTTCCACTCTGGGTATGATGTGATAATCTCGACTCATGCTATCAAAAATTTGCCAGCCATGATCCACTAGGCCAGCATGGCAACATGCAGAGAGAACACCAATAAAGGTGATATGGTTTGGCTTCATCTTGGACTGTTGCATTTGTTCAAAAATTTGCAGGGCCTCCTCCCCACATCCATGTGTGGCATATCCTACAACCATCGTAGTCCATGAGACTGTGCTTTTCCTAGGCATTTTGTCAAACCCCTTGCGTGCATCCTTTATGTTCCCACATTTGGTATACATGTCTACAAGAGCATTCCCCACAAATATTTCAGACTGAAATCCACTTCTAATTATTTCTGCATGAACCCCCTTGCCATGTTCCAGGGCTGCCAAGTAGGCACAAGAGGGAAGAACACTAGCGAAGGTGACTGAGTTTGGTTTCACCACTGTTAGCTGCATTTGTTGAAATAGCTTTAGAGACTCATTAAAATAACCTCCTTGTGCAAATCCTGCAACCATAGCATTCCAAGAGACCACATTGCGCTCAGTCATATTCTGAAAGAGTTTCAATGCCTCATCAATGTATCCATTCTGTGCATATCCTGTGATCATCGAATTAGATGATACCATGTCCTTCTCTGGTAGTTTCTGAAATAGCTTTTCAGCCTCATCAATATACCCATTCTGTGCAAATCCTGCAATCATTGCATTCCATGAGACAAGGTTTTGTTCAGGCATTTTCTGAAAGAGCTCCAGGGCATCATCAACCAGCCCATTCTGTGCATATCCTGCAATCATGGCATTCCACAACACCATATCCCGTACAGACATTCTGTCAAACAAATTGCGAGCATTATGCAAACTCCCACATTTAACATACATGTCTACAAGTGCACTTCCCACAAATACATCAGACTCAAATCCATTTCTAATTATGTCTGCATGGACTTCCTTTCCATGTCCAATAGCTTCCAAGTTAGCATAAGCAGGGAGAACACTGGCAAACGTGAACTGATCAGGTTGAATGCCTACCTGCTGCATTTGATTAAACAGCATTAAGGCCTCCTCATCATGCCCATGCCTCGAGAAAGCTGCAATCATCACAGTCCAGGAAACTACATTTCTCTCAGGCATCTTCTCAAAAAGCTTGAAGGCCTCATCAGCAGGGCCTTCCTCTGCATAGCCTGCAATCATGGCATTCCATGATATCAAATCTCGGTCTGGCATTCTGTCAAACACTTTGCGTGCATAGTCCACACAACCACATTTAACATACATATCGATGAGTGCATTGCCTACAAAGTTATCAGACTCGAACCCACTTCGAATTATGTTTCCATGGACTTCCCTGCCGTTTTCCAGAGCTCCCAAATCTCCGCATGCAGGGAGAAAGCTAGAAAATGTGAAGTGATTGGGTTTGATGCCCGCTCGAAGCATTTGATAAAATACTCGCAAAGCCTCCTCATTATGGGTTCGGCTCGCATAAGCTGTAATCATGGCAGTCCAAGAAACCACATTCGTTTCGGCCATTTCATTCAAGAGCCGGCGCGCAGAGACAAGGCTCCCATACTTGGTATACATTACAACAAGCTTGGTGCCCAAAAATGTCTGTGGCTTGAAGCCTGTTTCAATCATGTGGGCGTGCACTATTTGGCTTTCCATCAATGTTGCTTTGTTTTTCTTGTCAACACAGGCCTGAACAAGACTGCAATAGGCAGAACTGTCTGGCAGAATGCCCTGAAAATCCATAACCTGCAATCTGTGGAGTGCCTCCTTCAATCGCCCCTGCTTACAAAATGTTTCCAATTCCAAATCATCCCTATTGTCCACCACATCAATGGCACTACCACTACTAATTTTTTTGGCATTTGCATACACATTGGTACTCACAACTAGCAGTTGTGGTGGTCTAAGGTCAAGTAAGGGCTGCAGAAATGGAGGCATTTTCTTGTTATTCTGATTCCACAGCGACTCTGCCAATGCTATAGTCGTTCCTGTTCCCATTCCCATTCCCGTTGCTTAGAATATCCACTACCCATCACCATGGATGGTAATAGATGTCTTTCAGATAAATCCATTCATACACCTGTGCAATTGGAAATCATTTAGTCCGGTTCGAATTGGATGATCGGACCACTGAGAAGAGAATGAATGAATTATGTCACTTATTGATGTTCAAGTTCTTTGGCTCTGTATTTATCTACCTATGGCGTTGTTTCGGGGTCTCTAGGTTCATATCACCTGCCTATCAAAACCTACAGTATGTGTGTTTCAGCGGTCAGGGTGTTCTGGGTTCTCAAAGGTTGATTGTTTTTTATTCCCCGACCTCGACAACATCTCTCTGCTCATCCCAGTGTGCTCTCACGTTGTTCCCTTGCTTACATTTTCGTCATTATAATTGAGTTCAAGGGGCGTTCCTTGCCTTTTGTTGTTCTCTTGCACGCTTTCGTTGCTTAGGGTTTTGTTGTAGTATCTTGCTTCTTGTAGTCACTCTTGTTCTTTGTAGGTGGGTATGTCAAGTTAGTTCATGTTGCCTTTCTCCTTTACTCTTTGTCTAAGTAGTATAGTTGTGGAAGACTTATTGTTGTTTAGCTTTATTGTTTTTGTTTTGTTGGATGTTTTTTCCTTTTATTTTTAATGGGTAACATGGCGATTCAATCGTCAATTTCCAATAGAGCGATTGGTTTCGAGGGGCTCAAGTTTGAAACCCATTGTTATCAGGCGGAGATACCGAAAAATCTAGCCATGATAAGGTTTGGTGTGGCCCAGGCATGATGCGATCCCCAAGAAACTTTGATGGCTTAAATGCTCCTGGGTCATAGTTTCTCGGCCACATGCTAGTCCCGCACGTCACGGACACGCTAGAAAACAAAAAAAAACATGGAAATTCAACCTCATGGTTCTAATCTTGGTATTTTAAACATGTTTCTCCTCTTTATCTCTCGCATTTGCCTATTTTTTTGCTTTCCTCATTCTCATCACAATGCTTCTCAATCTCCTGGATGTGGCTTGAAGCTATTTTTCTATGGTGTTCCATAGAGGTGGTAAGATAGGTGATCCTCTTTCTGGTTGGTAACATGGATTGATTGTTTATTTTCATAGGTCTAGAAGGTTGTGGGGGGGTCCTTAGTGATTGATTCCTAAATTGTGTTGCATATTCCAATTGTCGACTCATTAAAATAGATTTGAAATTTTACAAAGACTATAATGAGCCTATGTTTGATTGCACGACTATCTTTTTGTATTTTTAGTGCTTTAACATAAATAAAAATACACCATTGGTATTATGTGATTAATGCAACATAGAAAATGGGAATACAATTGATCTAGATTGGATCAATGTATTGTTTGTCATCCATCTCGATCCTTTTAGAGTGGAAAAAATTGGAGGAATCAGCATGTAGGGCCATTTTAGTGGCATGTCCCAGTTTGGAAAATTGGGATCTAGAACCTTCCAACGCCATTTGGATGCATCAAACAGAATTTTGGGGGTTAAAAAATCCCCATCATAGTTAAGATCTTGTGACCTTATTCTACACATCGAGACCTTTCCAATGGTGCAAAATTCACATCAATCGAAGCTCATATGAAAAAGTTATGCATCCTGCAAGTTGACCTATCATGTTGACCACCTGATCCGGATTATTTTTTAGAACGAAATGAAAGCAGAGATACGACAATGAAATACACATAAATATTGTCAGAAACAGAGAAATGCAGTAATACACGATTTCTATTAATGAAACAGAGACTGTAAAAATACAAAGTGAAAGACTCGCTAGAATGGTGGCAGCTTATCTCCGAGAAGAGATGTGATGGCTACTCACATTCGCAAGAAGATGATCATTACAATGAGGCTATAAGGGCCTTTTTAACATCAGGAAAATCCAAAACCCTAACCCCATAAGATGAAAATCCAAAAGGTTTGTGGGCCCCGATGGGGGTAGTTGATACGTCAACTTCCTAGGGGTGTAACTTTTTCATACGATCTTCGTTTGGGACGCTCGATACACCGTTGGAAACGTCTAACCAAAAAGAACGATTTTCGATTGGCCCAGGTCAATGCCTTTGGCAGTCACTTGGGCCTCAAATCCCCAAAAAACGTCATTTAGGGCCTCAAAACGACCCTTGAAGTTTGGAACCCGAAAAACTGCCAAGATGGAAAATTGTTTTTCAAGCCCGTGGAATAGGTGGGTGGCCACCAATATCCACCTGGATCAATCCTCCCTCCTTAAGAAGCAATGGTTTCGATTGTGTTGAGTTCCCAGAGGAGAGGGGAAAGCGATTGCTGAATCTGAATCTTAGTGAGTTGTTTGCCTTGTTGGAGACGTCGCGCTGCTTGGTTTGTTGAAGGGTGTCACGAACCTGTTGTTGGCGAGGTTGAGTCTATTCAACAAGTTGAGGTACATGAGATGTTTGTGTGCAGAAGGAATATTTGTGCTTTGTTGCAGTCTTGTCGACCCACTTCTGTCTGATAGAAGGTGCTTGGGCCAAGGTTGTAGTGTTTGCAGTATCCTTTTGTTCACCTTTTGAACAGATTGTGAAGAAGATGAATTTTGTAGTATGAGATACTACCTTGCGGCATTGTTTAGGTAGGACAATAGTTGGAACTACCTCTAGTATTTTGTAGAGATGACCCCCCAGAGTAACAATGACACTACAGGGTCGAGACTCATAGATAGCATGGTGCTTCCACATATATGGTTGGTCCAAGATAACATCATAGACATCCAGTGGGGCAACATCATATAATACCTCATCCTTGAAGGGTTGGATGTCGTATGATAATCGACATTGTTGGTTGACATGAAGATCTTGTCCTTAGCGAAGCCACCCGATGTTGTATGGTTGCGGGTGTGGTGTTGTCGACAATCCCAACTGTTTGATGACCTCCGCTGAGATGAGCTTCTTTTGGTTGCCACTATCAACAATAAAATGCAGTGGGATCCCCTTCACCCACATCTGTGAAAGAAAAAGGCACTCCCCCTCTTCGGGATATGTTGGTTCTTCTAGTTGAATTGTTGTGATCGCGACAATAGCAGAGGGGTCTGCGTCAGTGATCTGTCTTTTATCGGTATTTTCATAATCAGATTATGAATCAAGGTTTGGCTCCTTGTCTTTGATGTCGGCCACCAATGACTATTTTGAGGGACATTCATCGGTATTGTTCCAGGGTATTTTGTGGAAATCGCACCATTTCTCGGTGTCCTTCTTCGTCTTTCCGTGACCCTTCTTTTCTTGTGGCTTGGACTGGTTTTCGGAAGACTGTTTGTTAGGGTCATCTTTATCATACTTTGGTTGTTGCGGATTTGCAGACCCGAACTCCCGTTTGTTCTGGTGCTTACATTTATGCTCGATTTTAACAACATATCGATAAGCAGCACCGAGTGATGAGATGTCCAGAAAATCCAAATCCATTTCAATTTGGATGTATCTATGTAGAGCCCCACGGTATTTCAAAACCAAATGTTGTTTTGATTCTTTGATACACAGCTTGGTGCGCAAGGTATGGAAGGTATTGGTAAACTCTAGAACTGCTTGGCCCCTCTCTTGTCGCAATGTGGTCCATCTCATGTACTAGTCTTCATAGTTGCCAACAGGGTACTATTGTTCCTTTACCACATCCACACAAAAATTCGAAGTGGGCTCGACTCCATATATTCCAGAATCCTCTGTGGAACTTTGCTCCCAGTAAGTTTCCCACCAATATTTGACATGGGGAAGAGTCTTAAGGAGTGTGAAGGTGATATTTTCCATTGTCAGAGAAATTATGAACAGAGAAATAACCTTCTAGCAGATTTAACCATTTTTCTAGGGCATCTGCATCTATCTGTCCTTCAAATATGGGAATATCAAAATTAACTTGTACCTTGAAAGGCGAGGTGCCTCCAAAGTGGTTGCTTGATGAAGACGTGCATGTTGTTATCGGCAGGCATTGAAGGATGTGGGAAAATTTCTCCATCATTTCGTCCCTATGTTAAACCAATAGAGCAATTGGTTTCAAGGGGCTCAAGTTTGAAAACCACTGTTATTAGGAGGAGACACCAAAAAATCTAGCCATGATAAGGTTTGGTGTGGCCCAGACTGGGTGCGATCCCCAAGTAACTTTGATGGCTTAGATGCTCCTAGGTCATAGTTTCTCAGCCACATGCTAGTCTCGCACGTTACAGACACGCTAGAAAACAAACAAAAAACATGGCAATTCAACCTCATGGTTCTAATCTTGGTATTTTAAATATGATTCTCCTCTTTTTCTCTCACATTTGCCTACTTTTTTTATTTCCGCATTCTCATCACAATGCTTCTCAATCTCCTTGATGTGGCTTGAAGCTATTTTCCTATGGTGTTCCATAGAGGTGGTAAGATAGGTGATCCTCTTTCTGGTTGGTAACATGGATTGATTGTTTGTGTTCATAGGTCTAGAAGGTTGTGGGGGGTTCCTTAGTGATTGATTCCTAAATTGTGTTGCATATTCCAATTGTCGACTCATTAAAATAGATTTGAAATTTTACAAAGACTATAATGAGCCTATGTTTGATTGCACGACTATCTTTTTGTATTTTTAGTGCTTTAACATAAATAAAAATACACCATTGGTATTATGTAACTAATGCAACATAGAAAATGTGAATACAATTGATCTATATAGGATCAATATATTTTTTTTCATCTATCTCGATCCTTTTAGAGTGGAAAAAATTGGAGGAATTAGCGTGTAGGGCCATTTTAGTGGCATGTCCCAGTTTGGAAAATTGGGATCTAGAACCTTCCAACGCCATTTGGAGGACTCAAACAGAATTTTTGGGGTTAAAAAATTCCCATCATAGTTAAGATCTCGTGACTTTATTCTACACATCCAGACCTTTCCAATGGTGCAAAATTCACATCAATCGAAGCTCATATGCAAAAGTTATGCCTCCTGCAAGTTGACCTATCATGTTGACCACCTGATCCGAATTATTTTTTAGAACGAAATGAAAGCAGAGATACGACAATGAAATACACATAAATATTGTCTAAAACAGAGAAATACAGTAATACACAATTTCTATTAATGAAAGAAATGTACAGAGATTGTAAAAATATAGAGTGAAAGACTCACTAGAATAGTGGCAGCTTATCTATGAGAAGAGATGTGACGGCTACTCACATTCGCAAGAAGATGATCATTACAATGAGGTTCTAAGGGCCTTTTTAACATAAGGAAAATCCAAAACCCTAACCCTAGAAGATGAGAATCCAAAAGATTTGTGGGCCCCGATGGGGGTAGTTGATTCGTCAACTTCTTGGGGGCGTAACTTTTGCATACGATCTTCATTTGGGGCGCTCGATACACCATTGGAAAGGTCTAACCGAAAAGAACGATTGTCGATTGGCCTAGGTCAATGCCTTTGGTAGTCACTTGGGCCCAAAATCCACAAAAAATGATTTTCGACTGGCCCAGGTCAGTGCCTTTCGTAGTCACTTGAGCCCCAAATCCCCAAAAAGCGTCATTTAGGGCCTCAAAACAACCCTGGAAGTTTGGAACCCGAAAAACTGTCGAAAAACTGCCAAGATGGAAAACTGTTTTTCGAGCCCGTGGAATAGGTGGGTGGCCACTGATATCCACCTGGATCAATCCTCCCTCCTTAGGAAGCAATGGTCTCCATTGCGTTGAGTTCCCAGGGGAGAGGGGAAAGCAATTGTTGAATCTGAATCTTAGTGAGTTGTTTGTCTTCCTGGAGACGTCGCGCTACTTGGTTTGTGGAAGGGTGTCATGAACCTATTGTTGGGGAGGTTGAGTCTGTTCAACAAGTTGATGTACATGAGATGTTTGTGTGCAGAAGGAATATTTGCACTTTGTTGCAGTCTTGTTGACCCGCTTCGGTTCGATAGAAGGTGCTTGGGCCAAGGTTGTAGTGTTTGCAATATCCTTCTGTTCACCTTTTGAACAGATTGTGAAGAAGCTAAATTTTGTAGTATGAGATACTACCTTGCGGCACTGTTTAGGTGGGACAGTAGTTGAAACTACCTCTGGTATCCTGTAGAGATGACCCCCCATAGTAACAATAACACTACGGGGTCAAGACTAATAGATAGCATGGTGCTTCCACATATATGGTTGGCCCAAGAGAACATCACAGACATCCAGTGGGGCAACATCATATAATACATCATCCTTGAAGGGTTGGGTATCGTATGATAATCAACACTACTGGTTGACATGAAGATCTTGTCCTTAGCAAAGCCACCCGATATTGTATGGCTACGGATGTGTTGTTGTCGACAATCCCAACTGTTTGACGACCTTTGCTAAGATGAGGTTCTTCTGGCTTTCACTATCAACAATAAAATGCAGTGGGATCCCCTTCACCCACATCTTTGAATGAAAAAAGTGCTCCCCCTATTCAAGATATGTTGGTTCTTCTAGTTGAATTGTTGTGGCGCGACAATAGCAGTGGCGTTTGTGTCGGTGATCTGTCTTTTATCGGTATTTTCATAATCATATTCTGAATCAGGGTTTGGCTCCTTGTCTTTGATCTCGGCCACCAATGACTATTTTGAGCGACATTCATCGGTGTTGTGCCAGGGGATTTTTTGGAAATCGCACCATTTCCCAGTGTCCTTCTTCGTCTTTCCATGACCCTTCTTTTCATGTGGCTTGGACTGGTTTTCGAGAGACTGTTTGTTAGGGTCGTCTTTATCATACTTTTGTTGTTGCGGATTTTCAGACCCGAACTCCCATTTTTTCTGGTGCTTAAATTTTTGCTCGATTTTAACATATCAATAAGTAGCACCGAGTGATGAGATGTTCAGAAAATTCATTTCAATTTGGATGTATCTGTGTAGAGCCCCACGGTATTTCAGAACCAAATGTCGTGTTGAGTCTTTGATACCTAGCTTGGTGCACAAGGTATGGAAGGTATTGGTAAACTATGGAACTTCTTGGCCCCTCTCTTGTTGCAATGTGGTCCATCTCATGTACTGGTCTTCATAGTTTCCAACAGGGTAATATTTATCCTTTACCACATCCACAAAAAAATTCAAAGTGGGCTCGACCCCATATATTCCATAATCCTCTGTGGAACTTTTCTCCCAGTAATTTTCCCACCAATGTTTGACACGGGGGAGAGCCTTAAGGAGTGTGAAGGTGATATTTTCCCTGTCAGTGAAATTATGAACAGAGAAATAACCTTCTTGTAGATTTAACCATTTTTCTAGGGCATCTACATCTATCTGTCCTTCAAATATGGGAATATCAAAATTAACTTGTACCTTGAAATGCAAGGTGCCTCCAAAGTGTGTGTTTGATGAAGACGTGCATGTTGTTATTGGCAGGCGTTGAAGGATGTGGGAAAAATTCTCCATCATTTCGTCCCTCTGTTAAACCAATAGAGCGATTGGTTTCGAGGGGCTCAAGTTTGAAACCCACTGTTATCAAGAGGAGACACCAAAAAATCTATCCATTATAAGGTTTGGTGTGGCCCAAGACGGGTGCGATCCCCAAGTAACTATGATGTCTTAGATGCTCCTGGGTCATAGTTTCTCAGCCACATGCTAGTCCTGCATGTCACGGACACGCTAGAAAACAAAAAAAAAAACATGGCAATTCAACCTCATGGTTCTAATCTTGGTATTTTAAACATGCTTCTCCTCTTTTTCTCTCGGATTTGCCTACTTTTTTTCTTTCCTCATTCTCATCACAAAGCTTCTCAATCTCCTTGATGTGGCTTGAAACTATTTTCCTATGGTGTTCCGTAGAGGTGGTAAGATAAGTGATCCTCTTTCTCGTTGGTAACATGGATTGATTGTTTATTTTCATAGGTCTAGAAGGTTGTGGGGGGTACCTTAGCGATTGATTCCTAAATTGTGTTGCATATTCCAATTTTTGACTCATTAAAATAGATTTGAAATTTTACAAAGACTATAATGAGCCTATGTTTGATTGCACAACTATCTTTTTGTATTTTTAATGCTTTAACATAAATAAAAATACACCATTGGTATTATGTAACTAATGCAACATAGAAAATGGGAATACAATTGATCTAGATTGGATCAATATATTGTTTGTCATCTATCTCGATCCTCTTAGAGTGGAAAAAATTGGAGGAATCAGCGTGTAGGGCCATTTTAGTGGCATGTCCCAGTTTGGAAAATTGGGATCTAGAACCTTCCAACGCCATTTGGAGGCATCAAATGGAATTTTGGGGGTTAAAAAATTCCCATCATAGTTAAGATCTCGTGACTTTATTCTACACATCGAGACCTTTCCAATGGTGCAAAATTCACATCAATCGAAGCTCGTATGCAAACGTTATGCCTCCTGCAAGTTGACCTATCATGTTGACCACCTGATCCAGATTATTTTTTAGAATGAAATGAAAGCAGAGATACGACAATGAAATACACATAAATATTATCAGAAACAAAGAAATACATTAATACACGATTTCTATTAATGAAATAAATGTACAGAGACTGTAAAAATACAGAGTGAAAGACTCGCTAGAATGGTGGCAGCTTATCTCCGAGAAGAGATGTGATGGCTACTCACATTCGCAAGAAGATGATCATTACAATGAGGTTCTAAGGGCATTTTTAACATAAGGAAAATCCAAAACCCTAACCCCAGAAGATGAAAATCCAAAAGGTTTGTGGGCCCCAATGGGGGTAGTTGATACATCAACTTTATGGGGGTATAACATTTGCATACGATCTTCGTTTGGGATGCTTGATACACCGTTGGAAAGGTCTAACTGAAAAGAACGATTTTTGACTGGCCCAGGTCAATGCCTTTGGCAATCACTTGGGCCCCAAATCCCGAAAAAATGTTTTTCGACTAGCCCAAGTCAGTGCCTCTGGCAGTCACTTGGGACCCAAATCCCCAAAAAGCGTCGTTTAGGGCCTCAAAACAGTGCTGGAAGTTTGGAACCTGAAAAACTGTCAAAAAACTACCAAGATGAAAAACTATTTTTTGAACCCATGGAATAGGTGGGTGGCCACCGATATCCACCTGGATCAATCCTCCCTCCTTAGGAAGAAATTGTATCCATTGCATTGAGTTCCCAGGGGTGAGGGGAAAGCGATTGTTGAATCTGAATCTTAGTGAGTTGTTTTCCTTGCTAGAGACATCGCGCTACTTGGTTTGTGGAAGGGTGTCACGAACCTGTTGTTGGCGAGGTTGAGTATGTTCAACAAGTTGAGGTACATGAGATGTTTGTGTGCAGAAGGAATATTTGCGCTTTGTTGCAGTCTTGTCGACCCACTTTTGTTCAATAGAAGGTGTTTGGGCCAAGGTTGTAGTGTTGGTAGTATCCTTCTTTTCACATTTTGAACAGATTGTGAAGAAGCTGAATTTTGTAGTATGAGATACTACCTTGCGGCATTGTTTAGGTGGGATAGTAGTTGGAACTACCTCTGGTATCATGTAGAGATGACCCCGCAGAGTAACAATGTCACTATAGGGTCAAGACTCATAGATAGCATGGTGCTTCCACATATATGGTTGGCCCAAGAAAACATCACATACATCCAGTGGGGCAACATCATATAATACCTCATCCTTGAAGGGCTGGATGTCGTATGATAATTGAAACTGTTGGTTGACACGAAGATCTTGTCCTTAGCGAAGCCACCCGATGTTGTATGGTTGCAGGTGTGGTGTTGTCGACAATCCCAACTATTTGACAACCTCTGCTGAGATGAGGTTCTTCTGGCTTCCGCTATCAATAATAAAATGTAGCGGGATCCCCTTCACCCACATCTTTGAATGAAAAAGGCACTCCCCCTCTTCAGGATATGTTGGTTCTTCTAGTTTAATTGTTGCGGTCACGACAATAGCAGGGGGTCTGTGTCGATGATCTGTCTTTTATCGGTATTTTCAGAATCAAATTTTGAATCAGGGTTTGGCTCCTTTTCTTTGATCTCGGCCACCAATGACTATTTTGAGCGAAATTCATCAGTGTTGTGCCATGGGATTTTTTGGAAATAGCACCATTTCTTGGTGTCTTTCTTCGTCTTTCCCTGACCCTTCTTTTCCTGTGGCTTGGACTGGTTTTCGGGAGACTATTTGTTAAGTTCATCTT
Organism: Picea engelmannii; assembly: GCA_009831015.1. Lineage (NCBI taxonomy): Eukaryota > Viridiplantae > Streptophyta > Pinopsida > Pinales > Pinaceae > Picea > Picea engelmannii. The sequence goes on from ML792735.1 coordinate 928,932, forward strand.
TATCATACTTTGGTTATTGCGGATTTGCAGACCTGAAATCCCATTTGTTCTGGTACTTAAATTTTTGCTAGATTTTAACAGCATATCGATAAGCAACACTGAGTGATGAAATGTCCAGAAAATCCATTTCAATTTGGATGTATCTATGTAGAGCCCCACGGTATTTCAGAACCAAATTTCGTTTCGAGTCTTTGATACCCAGCTTTGTGCGCAAGGTATGGAAGGTATTGGTAAACTCTGGATATTCTTGGCCCCTCTCTTGTCGCAATGTGGTCCATCTCATGTACTAGTCTTCATAGTTGCCAACAGGGTAATATTGTTCCTTTACCACATCCAAAAAAAATTGAAGTGGGCTCGACCCCATATATTCCAGAATCCTCTATGGAACTTTGCTCCCAGTAATTTTCCCACCAATGTTTGACATGGGGGAGAGCCTTAAGGAGTGCGAAGGTGATATTTTCCCTTTCAAAGAAATTATGAATAGAGAAATAACCTTCTAGTAGATTTAACCGTTTTTCTAGGGCATATGCATCTATATGTCCTTCAAATATGGGAATATCAAAATTAACTTGTACCTTGAAAGGCGAGGTGCCTCCAAAGTGGTTGCTTGATTAAGACATGCATGTTGTTATCGACAAGCGTTGAAGGATGTGGGAAAAATTCTCCATCATTTCGTCCCTTTGTCGCGTGAGAGCTTGCTCAAGCAATAGATTAATAGAATCTAATGCTCCGTCGTTTTTCTTTTCTTTCACCATGGAGGATTTCTTGGGCATGCAAGAGCGATTTTCCTCAAGAGAGACAAGCTCTAAACCCAACTTGCTATACTCGGACCTCGTCGGGGACATGCACTGAAAAACGATCAAGAGCAGCCTACTTTGATACCACTGATCTGGATTATTTTTTAGAACGAAATGAAAGCATAGATACTACAATGAAATACACATAAATATTGCCAGAAATAGAGAAATACAGTAATACAAGATTTCTATTAATGAAAGAAATGTACAGAGAATGTAAAAATATAGAGTGAAAGACTCACAAGAATGATGGCATCTTATCTCGGAGAAGAGATATAACAGCTACTCACATTCATAAGAAGATGATCATTACAATGAGGCTCTAAGGAACTTTTTAACATAAGGAAAATCGAAAACCCTAACCCCATAAGATGAAAATACAAAAGGTTTGCAAGCCCCGATGGGGGTAGTTGATACGTCAACTTCCCAAGCGCGTAACTTTTGCATACAATCTTTGTTTAGGGCGCTCGATACACCATTGGAAAGGTATAATCGAGAAGAACGATTTTCGACTAGCCCAGGTTAGTGCCTTTGGTAGTCACCTGGGCCCCAAATCCCCAAAAAACATTGTTTAGAGCCTCAAAACGACCTTGGAAGTTTGAAACTCGAAAAACTGTCGAAAAAATGCCAAGATGGAAAATTGTTTTTCGAGCCTGTGGAATAGGTGGGTGGCTATCGATATCCACCTGGATCACCACCATGGTACAAGAGGATGCCACATCATCCCCCATTACACATGCATATGGGGCTAGCCACATGAGGGATTTCTAAAAGACTCTAGAAGGTTCAAAACCCTACCACAATTTAGGGTTGAGGAAGTCAAAAACCTTTCCCTAGATGGTTATTGGGCTATGTTAATGTAATGCCCCCATTTTTGGATTCCCCTCTTTGCAGTCAGAGGTGACCTTATGATCTTATGTCAGCTTGACCAGAAGGGGAAACTGAATTTAATAATGAGCTCATGCGATTTGGAGGGGTTATATGGGGCCCATAATATTCCATTCACCATCTTTCATCATCAGAATCATTTCCACACAATTCACTTTTGGTTTTGTGGCATTCCGACGATTTTCGTAATTTTGGGTTCTTATTGACCATACTTTAATTAAATACACTAAATGCATTATATGAATCATATTTTTTGAGGGGATACCTTCATGTAATAGCTCCTTGGAACCACGACGAAAATATCTAGAGGTTGGGATGATGAAAAAGGGACTCCAACATCTGGGAATGTCTTAAAATTCAATTAATTACTTTCTGGCATTAAAAAGTGGTTAATAAAAATAGGTGTTTTAAGTGACTTTAAGTTTATAAAGTCAGTTTACTTTATTGAAAGGGTAAAACGGTCCAAAAATGGTCAATGAATAGTTAAAAGGATAATGATGGTGTCATTTCTCTCATTATTCACATGCCATTTCTAAAACTTAATTTGAGAGAGCTCTTTGTGGTTTTTGGACTCTTGGGATGAAAATGCTAGGAGGAATTTTTGAGATTGGTTTCAGTGGTGAGACTATCTACCCTAGTTGGTCATTAGAGAAGGAGATCATTTAGATCTTCTCATTGCGCTTCAATAGTGGCTAAGATTTATTTGTTTGACTGAGCTATTTCGATGGTGGTTGGGTATTTTTACATTGGGGGTTTAGTTACTCATTTGGAGAAAGATTCTTCTCTTGTTGGGAAAGATGCTCTTTTGTGGGGTCGAATCTTTATTGTTGGATTTACTTCCTCAACTGTTGGGTGCTTTTCCTTGTTAAGGGATCAAATTTCTTGTGGTGGGGTGTCATTTTCAACACTAGGACAATTCATTTACTGAGAGGTCGAGTTGTGGACTTCAAAGGGTGATTTTTTGGAAAATACTGAGCTTATTCCCTTTTGGACAACACCATCTTCACTGTGGGTCAACTTTCCCTTTGTTCTCTAGCAGAGTGAGGTGCTGGGAGGTTGTATCTCAGTATTGGGGTTGATTTATGGTAAAAAGGGGGCATAAATTGCATGTTGGGTGCATATACCGAGTTGGGGATGAGTTCCTTCAGTTAGTATCCATTTTCATAATGTTGGCAACCTACTATCTTCATCTGGGCAGTGTATAGTTGTCGATTCACTGCACATCCAATTATGGAGGTGATTTCCACTTCTTCCAGGCTTGTACTTCACCAATATTACACATATATATTAGATCTGTGTTTTTTAGGAGAGTTGCTACATCATTTCTATCATTTATGGGTTTTATGTCTCATTGTATATGAAGGACAACCTACAACAAATTCATATCAAGTTCATTATCTTTGTTGTGTGTTTTTGTGAGCATTTTATTATGCATTGCAACCATCTGAAATAATTAAAGACAGTAAATATTTACTCTTTGTGTTGGAATTCCATTGGAAATTTATAGAAAGTTCAGAGTTACTTGCATATTGATGTACAGTATTACATACAAACTGTTTGCTTTAATTCTTGAACCACATAAGGTAGCAAAAACACAAAAAAAACATTAGCAAGAGTCATTACAGTGGTATCAAATCCCAAAATCCTGCCATTCTGTTGGGAAACTAATCCTTGTTTCCAAGTAATCAAATTCATATCAGAATTTTAGTTGGGCATCATGGCTACTCTAAGAGATCAAATGCACACTTTGCTTGAATCTATGTGGCAAAATCTGGTTGGTTTTGGAAAGAGATGGAATAATGGACAGAAAGGACAGAATGAGGAGGTTACAGATTGTTTGAGGGAAAATATGGCACTTAGTGAGGCATTTCACATAGCCATGTCATTCAAGGATTTTTTCACCATCAAACATCCTGAGTGGTATGAACCCCAAGTATCAGTGGTCAAGAAGGTGAAGATGCCAAGGAAAAAGGTACTAGTTTTTGAAGATTTTGATGCTTCTAAAAGTGAGGATGATGACACAACAACATCTAGAACACCTTTAGCATTGTCCTATGAGGCCCATAACATTAGCGCTCATGATGGAAAGGTTGATGGTGCATATGGTGAAGTATCCCAATCAACCAATATTGAGGATTCAACATCATACCTTAGTAGTGATGCTCATGGTAATGAGGGTGTTCTAGCACCTAAGTATGATGAGGATTCAACGCCTTATCCTATCTATGATACTTATGATGATGCGGGAATGATGGTACCTAAATATGATGAAGACTGGGTATTTGAAAAATTATTGTGGGATATGGATCCATCTTGTCAGGATCCATGCGTGGAGAATGACAAAGGAGAGGTTGATTTTGGCGGTGATGGTGCACATGAGTGCCATCATTTGACAGGTCAATGTATAGTAAATAAATATTGCATGGCATCATCTAGTGAGTCAATTGTTGTTGATGGGGATAATATTCTTATAGATGAAAGAAAATCAGATAATCTATTGTGTGACAACCACTTGGATTAAATTGAACAATGTCCCTTAGCATTGTGTGATTTGGAGGACCGACTATTAGTCACAGAGGAGAAAATTGTACAAGTGTTGACAAGGGTAGATGGTGCTCATAAGTTAATTGAAGATGTTATTGGGAAAACCAAGATGGAGGAGAGACAAAAAGGAGTTGCAAGAGGAGTCAATAGTGCACAATTGCACATAATCAAAGAAGCACTAGAAAAAATGATTAGATTACTTGTAGTTGTTCATGGATAGGGATATTTCTCTCAAGTTTGCTAAAGACAAGGGAAGGGAGGTTGAGGAGCTCTTTTACCAGTTGAATTTGGCACGCTCTTCATCACTTACAGCAAAAACTCAATCATCTTTGGCAACCGTTACACATGAGGGTATGGGTGGCATTCATGATTTGAGGGAGGAGCCTCTTGTGATGATCCCTCATGAGGAGAATTCAAAGTTGCAGGTTCTTGAAGAGAGGCATGATGCAGAGGGTTTTGACTATGCTCCTTTTTTGCATCGTGGGGATCATCAACCATTTCCTTTGGAGATCCCACTAAAGGTTCAAGGCTTAGCTATGGAGGAGACAGTTGAGCTTATTCCTTATGGACCATACTGCAAGGAAGTATATGCATACATGGAGTGGGATAATAGGTATATGAAAAACATGGGCATGCTCTAGGATATAGGTTCTAGTGACACCAGTAGAGTGATGGACACAGTATCACTTACAGGGTACATGACGATTCAGTGATAGGAAGCAGTATGCAAGGGTACTTTTGGCACATGGTAGTGTACAATGGATTTTTGGGGTGTTTCCTCCAAGGAAACCTCCCGACAAAGTCCTCAATCATACCATTGAGTTGAGGTCACCCAGGATCAATGAATGGATGGGTGAGCCTTAGGGAGGAGCATATTCCTCAATGATTTATTTTCATCGGGGATATCATCAAATGAGGGTCAAGGATCAGATACTCATAGGTATGCTTATTGACTTCATTATGAGTTCTTGGTCATGCCCTTGGGGTTGACCAATCCACTAATCACTTTCCAGCCTTGCAGGTAGCGACATAGGCATCTATGTTTGTTATTTGATGCCCTCATTATATACAACAATACATGTGAGGTTCACCTGAGTCAGTTGGATGAGACAGGTAGCATTTTGGACATGACAGAGGGTTTTCATGTGATCAGTGCGTAGAGTGCACCAGAGGAGATCCAGAGTCTATTGGATTGGTCCACAGATATTTCAGCAGGCATTGGGAGTGATGGACTTCCAATCTGGAGGTGGGATCCTGGAATTCATCGGAGTGATAGAATACTTCAGATAATTAGGAGGGTCGACAACCTGTCATTGTTGAGCTTTGTTCTATATGGCCAGGAAGATTTCCCCTCATGATACCCAGGATCGAGTCTATCTGTGGGTTGGAAGAATTTGACCTCACTAAGATGCTTTGGTGAGACATGATCCAGTATAGTGAGTTCAATTCTTTCAAGGATTTCAATTTGGGGATCTTGGAGAGGAGAGCGTAGTTTGAGTGTGGTGATCAGACAATCATGATAAGAGGGGTGCAACATCAACATGATTGTTCCTCTCAGATATTATCTTGGGACCCTGGGGCTACAATATTTTGACAACTCGGTAGCCGACACAAATGGGAAAGTCACTTTTCACGTTCTGGAGTGTACTCTGAGGATGCTTAATATTGGTTTCTTGGGGGATTGGTATCCTGAAGAGTTGATCAATTTTATGCATCTTATGATTTCCTGGCTTGTCAGGGGAAGTCATATGGATTATGATGTTAGAAATTTACAGATCAATGCTACGAGTACATGGTGCTTCACATCATACATGCCAGTTCGGGACCCTGGTGACTTTACCACTTACAAGAAGAGGTTCACATGGAGAGACTTTGCAGACGATGTGTTGGGAGATATGGAGGAGTGTACGACTTGTCAGCATAACAGGTCGGGGCATACCCATCTAGCAGGGTTGATGCAGTCCTTTTCCATTTCTGAGTGAGGGTTGGAGGGCATGATGATAGATTGCATCACAGGTTTACCAAGGGTGTAGTGGGAAGATAGTATGTATGCAATGATTGACCAATTCATGCACTTCCTGGTGATTTCTTCGGAGTATGGGGAAACACGGGTGACAGAGATATTTAGTGGAGAGGGGTTTAGAGTCCATGAGAACTTAGGAGTCATTTCCAGTGATCGGGATAAAATCTCTTTTCTGATATTCAAGATCGAGTATGGCAGTGGATTTGCAGGTCATGACTACACTTGGATGCCTATGTCAGCTACTAGTCATGGTCGTAGGGTTAGTCCTTATAGGTATGTCAACATGGATTTCTAGGAGAGGAGGATGCAAAGTGGGCACGACTGTTGGACGGTTATGATCAGGCACAATGTCAACATGGTGGTTCATTTTTGAGATTAGCTTGGGACCTAGGAATTTCAATGTTAGATAGTCCAGTAGTTGACAAAGAGGCGAGAGCCAATTTTTTCTTTCATGAGATTGGTTTCCTAGTAGAGCATTTCTTTGGGGTGTTGATTGAGTTGTTGCGAGAACGAGTTTCTCTTCTTATCAACAACATTCGGGAGGCCTCTTATGTTTGTACCTTATAGGACCACGCATTGAGCAGAGGATGCTTCACATCTTCTAGGGTGGTTTGGGATCCTGGTATAATTTTTAGTTTAAGTCTGGTTTAGTCGATGGAGTGTCAGTTTTTGATGGCATTACTTAAGGACAAGCAATATTTTGGAAGGGAGGATTGTAATGTCCCCATTTTTGGATTCCTCTTCTTTGCAATCGAAGGTGACCTTATGAGCTTATGTCAACTTGACCAAAGGGGTAAAATGAGGTCAATAATGAGCTTGAGCGATTTGAAGGGATTATATGGGGCCCACAATAGTCCATTCACTATCTTTCATCATCTGGATCATTTTCACACAATTCACTTTTGGTTTTGTGGCATTCCCACAATTTCCATAATTTTGGGTTCTTATTGACCATAATTTAATTAAATACACTAAAGGCATTATATGCATCCTATTGTCTAAGGGGATACCTTTGTGTAATATCTCATTGGAACTAGGAAAAAAATATCTAGAGGTTGGGATGATGAAAAAGGGACTCCAACGTCCGAGAATGTCTTAAAATTCAATTAATCACTTTCCAACATTAAAAATGGGTTAATAAAAAGGGGTGTTTTAAGTGACTTAAAGTTTATAAAGTCTCTTTATTTTATTAAAAGGGTAAAAGGGCCCAAAAAGGGTCAACGAAGAGTTAAAAAGAGAATGAGGGTGTCCTTTCTCTCATTATTCACATGTCATTTCTAAAAATTGATTTGAGAGAGCTCTTTGTGGCTTTTGGACTCTTGGGATGAAAACCCTAGGAGAAATATCTGAGATTGGTTTCAGTGATGAGACTATCCACCCTAGTTGGTCATTGGAGAAGGATATCATTCAAATATTCTCATTATGCTTCGATAGTGGCCGAGATTTTTCTGTTTGGATGAGTTATTTCAGTCGTGGTTGAGTATTTTTACATTGGGGGTTGAGTTACTCATTTGGAGAAAGATTCTTCTATTGTTTGGCGAGCTACTCTTTTGTGGGGTTGAATATTTATTGTTGGATTTATTTCCTCAAATGTTAAGCGAGTTTCCTTACTAAGGGATCAAATTTCTTGTGGTGGGTTGACATTTTTAGCGTTGGTGTTAGCGCTCAAATTTTTCATCAAAATTTTAAAGCGCCTTTAGTAAACTTGTGTTAAAATTGTCAATGAATTTCATTCATTTGACTAGGTCATAAATTTTGAAATCCTCATTGAATCTTGATGAGTTTTATTCATCAATTTTTTCTTCAAAACCCTATCATCTGCCTATAACCCGCATAATCAAAAAGCACCTTTAGTAAACTTGTGTTAAAATTGTCAATGAATTTCAATTTCATTCATTTGACTAGGTCATAAATTCTGAAATCCTCATTGAATCTTGATGAGTTTTATTCATCAATTTTTTCTTCAAAAGCCTATCATGAGTTTTATTCATCAATTTTTTCTTCAAAACCCTATCATCTACCTATAACCTGCATAATCAAAAAAATAACTTTTTGGTTAATTTTCATAAATATTTTATTTTGATAGTTTTCTTATGATCAAAATAAATTAAAAAATATATTTTTCTTTTTAAAAACCCTATCATCTGCCTATAACGTGCATAATCAAAAAATAACTCTTTGGTAAATTTTCATAAATATTTTATTTTGATAGTTTTCTTATGATCAAAATAAATTAAAAAATATATTTTTCTTTTTATTAAAAAATGGTGGTATGTGTGTTTAAAGTGAACTATCCTAATACCTAAGTCACCTATAACGTGCATAATCAAAAAATAACTTTTTGGTAAATTTTCATAAATATTTTATTTTGATAGTTTTCTTATGATCAAAATAAATTAAAAAATATATTTTTCTTTTTATTAAAAAATGGTGGTATGTGTGTTTAAAGTGAACTATCCTAATACCTAAGTCACCACCCTTATGCCAAGTACATAAACTAACACATGCGCCAAGTCACACAGTCATCACATAAACCAATTCAAACCAGCGCAAGCGCCAAGCATAAGAGGCATCCCACATTACTCATCGAACAAATTTAGGGTACATTAGCGTTTATAAAGAGCATAAGTTTTAAATCCCCAATACATGTGGGATATGTCCCACGATTTTTTTTTTTTAAATATACAGGTTGTCAGGTGCTCGATTGATGATGCAGGTGCCATGTGAATGAGCGAGTGTTAATTTCAGGGATGTCAGCTCGAGGCTAGGTATCGACAACATATGCTATGTGTTTTCAGAGTGGCGTATTTAGAGGGTCGTGTCACATCAAGTTTGACAGAGAAGGCACTACATATTTCTATGCATCTGAAGGTGTTAGATATATGCAACTATCTGATGTTTCATATTATTTGAAACATATCGAGGCAAGGTTGCATGAGGAGCATGAACATTGTGTTCTTTACTTGGATGCATGCACTAGAAAAGCACTGGTAGCCACTGCAGAGAAGCAACTCCTGGATCGTCGCACTCATGCAATTATGGATAAGGGATTTATTTTGCTCATGGATTCCAATCACATTCCATACCTTCAGCGCATGTACTCTCTTTTTTCAAGGGTGAGTGCACTTGAGTTGTTTCGGTAGGCTCTTAGTATGTATATTAAATCTATTGGGAAAGACATTGTATTGGATGAAATGAAATATAAGAACATGGTGTCATCACTTCTGGACTTGGAAGCTCGACTTGATACAATATGGGAAGAAAGATTTTTGAAGAATGAGGCATTTTCTAACACTATTAAGGATTCCTTTGAGCATCTGATCAACCTACAATAGAATCGACCAACATAACTTATTGCTAAATTTCTTGATGAGAAACTTCGATATGGTAACAAGGGTACTTCAGAGGAGGAGTTGGAGAATACTCTAGATAGAGTTCTTGTTTTGTTGAGGTTTATTCAAGGAAAAGATGTTTTTGAAGCATTCTATTAAAAAGGATCTTGCAAAAATATTTCTTTTAGGACAAAGTGCATCCATTGATGTGGAGAAGTCAATGATTTCTAAGCTTAAGACAGAGTGCGGAAACCAGTTCACAAATAAACTTGAAGGAATGTTCAAGGAAGATCCACAAACTGTTGTTTTAAGCAATAATTATGTTGGGATGTCTATTACCCTAGCTCAATACCTCCTCAAGGGCTCAAAATAGTTTGGTTGTTGTTAGCCCTTGGTTATGGATTAAGGAATAAAGCAAAGAAAAAGGAAAATAAAAGGCGAAGTGCGAACTATGCGGAAGGTACATTGATTGAGATCAGGTCGAAGTGGTAAAAAAAGTAGAAAAGAAGGAGCGAAGTAAGGGAAAACAAGTCGTTGGAAGAGTTTATCGAGGAGAACAGATCAGCAAGGAGGAAAAACTGTGGACAACTCAGTAAGAGGAAAAATCCACCAATGGATGCTTTGGAGCACCTCGCGAGAAAGATGGAAAGACAGGTTGGCGAAGCCCAGAAAACGTGGGTCAAAGTGGACCTAGGGTTTTAGACACCTAGGGTTTTTGTATTTAGGGTTTTGACACCAAGGTTTCGACCTAAGGTTGTTCGAGAGATATTGTAATGTATAAATAATAACCTAGATGAGAGAAGAGGGGTTGGGTGTTGGTTGTTGTTGTTGTTGTTGTTGTTATGGTTGGTTGAGAGTCGGTGTTGTTGTAAGAGAGGGAAGTGTTGTGTGTAAAAGAACTTTGGTGTTGTAAGATCTTCAGCTGGGTGCAAAGATCAACCCTGCAACTGGATGTGCAGGTGTTATCCACAATTTTGGTCGTCATGATGATGTAATGATGATGGAAAAATCAGGCTCTTCGCTAGAACACTTTCTTGAGAAAAGTTACTTTTGTCTGCTTCCAAAAATCATATTTTTAAGGGAGGTTCGCAGGCTACCTATATATTTGCCTGCGAGAATGCATGATTCTCGCAGGCTGCATTAAGCTGGGGTGCGAGAGGTTTACACTGTACCTAACTATCAGGGTGCGAACATCTTCTAAAGGAAGGAAAAAGATAAATTCTCGAACCTTCTAGAAGGGAATCTTCTAGAAAGATGAGTTTGCATGCGAATGGTTATCTAAGTACTGGATTTCCTGATATCTTGGAATCATTCCTATCCAAGTAACTAATATATTCTCTCCTATATATTGAGGGGAATGCTCATGGAAAAGGTTAGAAGCAAACTAGCAAGAGATTGATTGAAGAATTAGTGGAAGATTGTATGAAGGACTAATGCTACAATAGCTAGAGACACCAGCAAGGTTATCAAAAGTGGTTGATTTTCTTCATGCATGAGCAAGTGTGTGTGTCAGAGCTAGGAGCCATTGAAAGGAGATTTGCAACATCAAGGCTCAGGTTGTAAGTTTCACTTTCAATCAATATAATACAGTAATATGTCCCTTTCCCATAAAGTTGATGTCACTTTATTACATAACTCCTTGATCATATGTATAGATTAACTGTTGAATATATTAAGTTGTTTTCACTTCAATTGGTTTGAGTTGTCTTGGTCTTTGCGACGCAAGAGAATTGGAGCGAAGCTTGGAACAACAAAGACCCAAGGAAGCGATCATAAGGTATGTACATGATTCTTGCCTCCTAGTTCGTTCAACAGTTAAAATCTAGGGAAAGTGTATTATTCTGTCCTGTTTTGTTCTAGATCCAGGTGGAT
>ML792735.1:956506-982593 GCA_009831015.1 Picea engelmannii
AACTCCAACACCCCCCCTGAACATCACTATGGTGAAAATAAAGATTGGGTCCCAACAACGAGGCCATGTTAGGTACCCAAGTACAAAAGATACACTGAAAATAAAGTGAGGAAAGAGGGAAAACCTCATGGGAAAACCCCCCCTCAAGGTACAATGTATGTAAAAGGAAGAACTACAGTTGCTAGGCAATTGTGTCCTTCACTCCAAGACGACCTCGCAAAGAATGGAATTTCTGCTCAGTGAAGGTCTTGGTGAAAATGTCGGTCATCTGTTTTGCTGAAGGACAGAACTATAAGTCGATGATCCCCTTGTGTACTAAGTCCCGGATGTAGTGCATGTGGAGCTCAATGTGCTTCATCCACTGCCTCTGAACTGGATCTCTGCAGAACTTCAGAGTGCTCTAATTGTCACACCAGATGACGATCGGCCGATGAAACCGAATGCCCAACTCAGTGAGAAAATGGTGTAGCCACATAGCCTGAATGGTTATGTTAACTACCCCTCTGTACTTTGCCTCGGATGAAGATAGAGAAATGACAGCTTGCTTCTTGCTCAACCAACAGATAGGCCCGGAACCAAGACTGAGTGAGTAACTAGATGTGGACTTGCGATCAATGCTATCGCCATCCCAATCAGAATCAGTAAACCCAATGAGATCTAATGTAGAGTCTACTGCATAATGAATCCCAAAGGTGATGGTGCCCTGTACGTATCGAAGGATACGCTTTGCAGCTTTCCAATGTAGCTCATGCGGCTCCTGCATGAACCTGGAAACTGTGCCAACTGCATATGAGAGGTCTGGTCTAGAGTGTGTGAGATACAACAAGCTCCTCACTAGTTGTCTGTACAGTGTGTTGTCAACCAGTGGATTCTCCCCGCCATCCTCAAGTTTGACTCCTGATAGGAAAGGAGTCGGAGCAGACTTGCAGTCTGTCATGTGAAATATCTCAAGGAGATCTCATGCATACTTGGCTTGAGATAGTTTGATGCCTGATGCATCCTGACTGATCTCAAGTCCAAGAAAGAAGTGTAGCAGACCCATGTTCATCATAAAAAACATTTCATGAAGAATCCTCTTGACTGTAGCTATCGCTGAAGTCGAGCAACCGATGATCAACAAATCATCAACATACAGAACTAAAAGTAGAAGTGAATCAGTCGTCTTGAGCATGTATACATTCGGGTCTGATTTACAACATACAAATTTATGTGACAATAGGTAGGAGTCCATATTGGCATACCATGCCCTCAGAGCCTGCTTGAGGCCATAAAGTGACTTCTTCAATCGACAGACCAAAGATGAAGCCTGCATAAATCCTTGGGGATGCTCCATGTAGATCTCCTTAGAGAGATCACTGTGAAGAAATGCATTCTTCACATCCATCTGATGGAGTTCCCATCCCTTGGCTGCCGCAATGGCAAGGGCCAATCGAATGGAATCCATCTTCGCTACTGGAGCAAAGGTCTCATCATAGTCAATACCATGAACCTACTGAAAGCCTTTGGTGACAAGCTTGGCTTTGTATCTGCTGATCTATCCATCTGTTGTTCTCTTGGTCCTGTAGACCCATCTGCATCTGACAAGTTTCCTCCCAGAAAGAAGGGGAACCAGATCCCAAGTCTGGTTCTCGAGGTGGGAGTTGTACTCCTCCAGCATGGTGAATTCCCAAAAGGGATTTCCAGCAGCCTCACCATAAGACTATGGATCTGAAGAATGAACTAAGAAAATATTCCTAGAAGGAAATGGTTCAGTGGTAGTGAGTGCAATAGGAGGCTCCTCGAAATCAGATCGAGTCGTCCTAGTATCGACTGGATCACCAACGAGATCCCCTGCATCCTGAAGAGTAGTATGTGCCCACTTGGGCCTCTGCTCTAGCTCTACAACTACATCTGGATGCTCTGACTCTGCATCTGACTATACTGACTCTGAATCTGAATCATCTAAGTCCTATGAATCAGAAATCTCGTCTGAAGAAGAGTCAGCATGTGCATGCTCATCATCTCAGACAGGTGGAAGAGTGAAGGTGTCTGCATGTGACTGTTGAGGTACATGCGAGACACTTTCCTCGAATTGGACACTACGCTCAATGATGAGTGGGTCTGAGGAAAGATCAATAAGCCAATATCCCTTCACACCGTCGGGGTATCCAACAAAAATGCACTCAGTGCTCTTTGGATCAAGTGCCTTCCTCTTTTCAAAGGGAATCCGAGCCCATGCACGTGAACCAAAAATGTGAAAGTGGGCCACTTTCGGTTTGAGGCCGCTCCAAGCCTTGTAGGGGGTCTTATCCTTGATAGATCTATGAGGAGATCTGTTTTGGATGTATGCTGCACAGTTAAGTGCTTCGGCCCATAGTCTCTGTGGTAGTGACTTTGCATGCAACATGCAAGATGCCATCTCCTTTAGAGATCTGTTTTTCCACTCGGCCACTCCATTTTTCTATGGAGTGTAGGGAAATATATGTTGCAACTGAATCCCTACCTCATGGAAAATATTATGAATATCATGATTCACATACTCTCCCCCATTATCAGTTCGTAGGACTTTGATCTTCTTTCTGGACTGTGTCTCAACCAAAGCTTTGAAATCTTTGAGGTGTTGAAAGACCTCGAATTTTTGCCTGAGAAAGTAGATCCAAGTAAAACGTGAGAAATCATCAACAAAAATGAGAACAAACCTCACTTTGTTGATCGATGGATGCGGAAAAGGACCCATGAGGTCACTGTGGATCAGATCTAAAGGTGCGGAAGCTCGTCGAGACTTTCCTTTGTCGAATTTCTCTTCAGGGTGTTTTCCGAGAACACATCCCTCACATACCCCCTTGGAGAAATGGATGTCTGGTAGACCATCAACTAATCTGTGCTTTCTAAGCTGTTGCATGTATCTGAAATTCAAATGTCCAAACCTTTCATGCCATATCCTACTACTTTCATCAGCATGAGTAAGCAGTAAAGCAGAATCAGGTTCAATAAATTCAGAAAATGTATACAATCTAGACTGATGATTTACCTCACCGGTAGCAACCTTGTAGTTGGTTTGCATGTTGTATATGTCCACGAAATTTGGTGTGAATATGACTCTCTTTCCGGTGCCGGAATTCATCATTTGATACACAGAGAGAAGGTTGATAGAAAGCTTGGGAACATGCAACACATTCTCGAAACTTTCGTTGGTGAGTTCAATCCTTCCTTTGCCAGTGACTTCGATAGAAGAGTTGTCCCCTATCAGAATAGGAGGACCTTTGCATGCATCCAAAGAAGAATAGAATACTTTTGAGGCAGCCATGTGATGTGATGCTCCTGAATCTACGATCCAAGCATCGGGAGAGGAGTTGATTGCAATCAAGGCATGGCTAGAATTACCTTTCTTGGAATTCGGATCTTCTGGCTTCTTCTTCTTTGCACCCTCGGGGATGCGATCTCCAAGGTTGTTTTGCTGAAGTATATGAGACATCAGATCTATTTTTTTTTGCATGCATGTGGATTCTGAATGGAATCCTTTGTGACAGTATGTGCATTTCTCTCCTTTTCTTCCCTTTTCTCCTTTGGATCCGGAGGGATCAGTGAAGGGTTTTGTGTACCCTTCCTTCTTCGTATGTGCATGAGATTTCCTCTTATATTTATCTTTAGATTTCTGATATTTTTGGCTTCCATCATGCACAGTGAGTGCATGCACCCTTGGGCCTTTGATTGCACCCATGTTGATAAGCTTGGTTTGCTCTTGTGTCAGCGATTCGATAAAGTCCTCAAGAGAAGGCATCTTTCAGGTGGATCCAGAGGCAAATCTAACAGTATGGAATGTGGATATGAATACAAATAATTCAGGTCCAAGATTGGAGAGAATGGTGAAAACCATTTGTTTCTCCTCCTTCGATTTATCAACCCCGCAAGCTTTGAGTTGAGACAATAAATCCTTGAATTTTGTAAAGAAATCTTGGATATTATCAAAGCTTTTTGGATACAATGTGAGTAGATCCACCTCCAGCATGTGTCCCCTCATCTCATCCTATTTTCCAAAGATCCCTTCCAAGATGGTCCAGGCTTCATTGGGAGTCTTACAAAAAGATATATGAAAAAGGAGATCGGGAGAAATAAGACTACAAATTGTTCTAAGTGCCTCATCCATGCGATTTAAGTACTTGGATTTTTCTATGGCTGATTTCGGTTCTGTATCTATATTCATGGTTAACCTATACAACCCTCTGGATCAGAGATGTATGGCTATTTTCTCCTTTCATGCAAAATAGTTGTAAGGTGTAAGAATGAATTCTTTTTGGAATTCCATCTTTCCGTTGTCTTCAATCTTCGGTACCTGCAAAAAAATTTGGTGTAGCTTTGCTTAGCACTCTATTGGCTCTGATACCATGTAAATGTGTTGACCTGCACAAAATAGATCTAGCTAAACAATGATACACACATTTGCAAAGAGAATTGGAAAAGAAGAAGAAGGAGAGAAAGAATGGAAATAATTCTTATTAACAATTATGAATAATGAATAATTTACACATGATATACTCTTTATAACTCAATGAGTTCGACTTGAGGTGAACCAAGTCGCCATAGTGGTGTTCTAGAGTGATCTGGACACACACCAGTAGTTACAGGAGTGAACTGCCACCTATTCTAGTCTCTCAGGCAGTTACGGGGGTGAACTGCCACCTAGTTGAGTTAACTAGTCAACTAGTCTTCAATTAACTGACTGAACATAAAGTATTAAGGAAGTAACTTAAGGAATCAAGGCTAATGCGCCACTTTGGTGATGATACCAAGGTAAGGTCGAATTAGCATGGTGATGATCCCAATGTTGCATGGTGATGATCCCAATGCAACATCTAAACTCAACTCAACTAGTCAAACTGAAGTGTGAATTGAAAGAGAATATTCTCTCCTAAAATATAGGAGACTGGATAATGACTAATAAACAAATAAAAACCTTAGGAAAAAGAAATCCTAGGTGTGTGTGAAGTAACTCCAACAGATAGAAGAACAAGAAAAGGACTTCGCAGAAGCTCAGAACAAGAACCCTAATCTTAGTACAGAAGACTGGTTGGGAAAGTATATCTTTACTAATATACACAAGATATTCTTTGGAGGAACTCATAAGGAGCTATACGAGGGGTTAGAAAAATTAGCAGATACCCAGATTGAGATCAGATCTAGACCATTTGTGGTTTGGAATTCGACGTTGATCAAGAAGGTCAAGAGAGTTGATAATGTTGTGTCAAGAGCAGTAGATCATTGGTTTGATAACACCATTGGAGTGTACATCACTGAGTTTTCTATTGATAGAGTAGAGTCATATAGCCAAGCAGAGAGATATTTTTTTAAGGGGCCGGGAGGAAATTTTTTAAACTTTTTGAAGTTGAAGATCAAGATGTTATTGCATGAGAAGAACATCTTGAAGATATAGTAGTTGGTCAAATTGAAAAGATAATGTTCAAGAACTCATACAGTGATAGCGACGCGTAAGTTGGACATACGCGCAGTGGGAGAGCCTTCAGAGAGATTCCTATAGTAAACCTGTTTGAGCAGAGCCACAAACCACTAACACAGGAGGAAGGGTTCTAAGATGGAGAAGAAGAAGAGTTATTGAATGAGGAATATTCAAAGTCCACTAGGGCAGAGAGAGGGAAGACTGAAGAACCTTGTCGAGAAGAACCAAAAGCCTTAGGAACTGTGTTAAATTTAAAAGTAAGTACTACTAATCCTCCTGTTGTTTTAGCAGTGTTAACTAGCTAGAGTAACTAGAGTAGTCAGAGTTACCAAAGCACTCAAAGAACTGTTACCAGAAGTTCAACACATACTCATTTAGGAAACCTAGGAAGATCTATGGAAGATGAAATGAGGCTACCCATCTTTAGGGGAGGCGAATCTGAAGATCCTGATCAACACTGGTTTCTATGCGAAACTGTATGGAGTATTAAGCAAGTCAATGATAAAGCAGTTAAAAGAGATCAGTTTAGTACTACCTTGAGAGACCGTGCACTAAGATGGTACATGAAATTTGTTAATGGAGTTGCACAACCCAAACTGTTGAATGAGATCAAGACTACGTTGAGTGCAGAATTCAGGAAACCCAAGTCAGAGTCTCAATGCATTACAGAACTGAAATAAATCAAGCAAAAAGTAGTTGAACCTGTTTGGGAGTTTGATTAGAGGTTTAAGACCTTAACAAATTGATTGAGTTTTCAGATCCCAGATGATCAAAATAAGGAATGGTTCATTGCTGCCCTCTTACCACACATCAGATTCCTCTGATGCAGTAGAAGGTTGCTTCGCGGGCTGAGGCGTTGGAGATTGCCATGAAACTAGAATCAACCCCTATGGGAGAATCCAGCTCAGGTATGAGTCAAATTTTGAGTCAGCTAACTAGATTATCTCTACAGGTCGAAGATATGAATAAAGACAAGGGAAAATATAAAAGAGAAGACATATGGTGTATCAGATGCAAGTCAGAAGGCCATGATAAGGAGCATTGTCACCTATT
Source organism: Picea engelmannii (assembly GCA_009831015.1). Lineage (NCBI taxonomy): Eukaryota > Viridiplantae > Streptophyta > Pinopsida > Pinales > Pinaceae > Picea > Picea engelmannii. Next base: position 962,994 of record ML792735.1, read on the forward strand.
TCATCAATACTTGGCCTTTGGCGCTCTGAGCCCTTTTAAGCAGGTTACTCTACCTTGGTGCGAGGTATGTAGAAATAGACATCGCCTTGATGAATGCTATTACATGAAAATATATGTTCAGAAACCCACAAATATTTACTTCACATTCTATAAATCTATGGGGCATGATGAGAAGGACTATAGGGCTTATGATCTTTTTCATGAAAGGTCAAGAGATAAATATATAATTCAAGGAGAGATGCAACAAGAGGGAAATACTACGCAGTTTAACTCCCCAGGAAGAGGAAAATTCAACCCTCGCGATGGATTCAGAGGAAGAGGACAAGGAGGAGGAATGGATTGAGGTCCAGGTCAGATCATTTGTTATAATTGTGCCCAGCCATGTCACTTGGAAAGGGACTTTCAGAACCCTTGTACCACTTGCAACTACTACAACTCTTTTGAACATGTTATTGAAGATTGTCCTGTGTTGTTAGCCAAACTTCAGGAGAGACGTGGAGGAAACCATCAAATACAACTAATATCAGTAGAACCTCGCAGAGAGGATCCTAGATTTGTTGTTATCACTAGAGGAGGCGTTGTTATAGGAGAAGATAGATTGACCCCAGGAAAGACTATAGAAGAATCACGGGTCAGAAGATTTGCAGAAAAGACACAAGTGTTTGATCCACGGAAGGAAAAGCAAACATTTGAAGAGGCAAGAAAATATTTCGGGAGAGATTAGGCTTCTTCATCAAATACACAACCTGAAGTGAGATAATGTGGAATGCCTCTGGCATTCGATCAGTCTACTTCACCCAGAGAAGGGAAAAAGGTAAGCAAGCTTATGGATTTTTTATGTACTTGCATAAATTTGATTAAGGATGAAAGAGTTGTACAAGAGATACAAAATTTGATCAGACAATATGAGATAGGCTAGATATATCCTCTGCTAAATAAAGCAATACATCAGGTATCCAAAAAGAGAAAGACAAATACGGAACTACACTTTAATGCTCAGATTGGAGATTATGATATAGATTATGTGGTCCTTGACTTAGGATCAGAAGTCAATGTTATGATGAAGAAGACCTAGGCACTGATGGGAAAACCTAAGTTGATTTATTCCCTTATCAGGCTCAGGATGGATAATCAGCAAGCACTAAGCCCCTTTGGAATACTCGAGTATGTCCATGTGGACATCGACGGGGTAAGGACGTTTGTAGACTTCAAAGTGATTGAGATAGTTGATGATAGTTGTCCTTATCCTGCGTTGTTAGGAATTGATTGGGATTTTAACAAATCTATTGTTGTTGACTTAAATAAAAGAAGAATTACATTTGAAGGTGATGGCCTTAGGTTCATTGCACCTCTAGATCCTGATGAAGGTCGCAGATAGACAGAACCCATCATAAAAGAAGATTGTGCATACGAGCTAGAGAATATATATAAATTAACTGCGAGACAACATGATTACATTAATCCTACAACAAATGGGAATTTAAGTTGGCGAAGTGACAACACATGCTCATCAGATTCGGAAGAAGCATTAGAGAACTGACATAAAAAAAAAAAACATCAATTTTCTACAAGGAGATGTGCTAGATTGACTAGGGAAGTTCGTTGGATTGGCAGAGAGATCATTAATTTTCCCACATTTGATGGTATAAATCATTTAGAAACTTTCTTATTGGAATTTGAAGAAATTGTACCAGTACAATAGAGATTGTTGGCACTGGATGAGGCCTTGAAATCAATGCTAGTGAGATGGTGGGGAACACACAATAAGAACATCGTGGACTGGGTACAATGTCACACTTTAATGACAATGCACTTTTCAGAACAAGTAGAAGGGTGTGAGTTTAGATACACAAGTCAAAGTTGTCTGAAGGACCATGTGCGAAGTTGTGAGGAAGCCTACCAGATGCACAGTTGTTGACCATCAAAAAGGTTGATGATCACTTCACCGAGATAGTCAAGTTCCTATCTACAGAAATGGCACCTCATGAATACACAGTCATTCAGAAGAAACAACTCATAGTTCGTGCTGCAGATTTTTCACTTATAGCTGGACAACTATATAAGATGGGACCTGATGAGATTTTCAGGAGATGTGTTATGGAGGCAAAAATTCCACTGATTATGGCAGAAGCATGTGAAGGCATCACAGGAAGACACTACGCAAGTAAATCAACAATGCAAAAGATTCTTAGAGATGGCCTCTCATGGCCCACTTTACACAAAGATGCTAAGGAATATTATAAATCCTGCGATGTATGCCAAAGAGTTGGGAAACCTTCCAGAAGGGATGAGACTCCTTTAGCACCTCAACTAACCTTACAGTCATTTGAGAAATGGGTGATTTATTTTGTGGGACCTATCAACCCATCAGGGAAGCACATAGGAGCTCGATACATAATCACTACCAAAAAATATTTGACTAGATGGGCAGAAGCAAGAGCAGTTAAGGACTGTAGTGCAACTACAGCTACACAATTCATATTCGATGATATCATAACCAGGTTTGGATGCCCAAAGGCCCTTATGAGCGATCAAGGTACCCATTTTATTAATAAAACTATTGAAGCCTTGACTCAGGAATTTGAGGTTCACCATTAGAAGATCACACCTTACCATCTGCAAGCGAATGGTACAGTTGAAGCTTTCAACAAGATCTTGGAGACAACATTAATGAAGATTTCCAACGTCAACAGAGATGATTGGGATTTGAGAACACCAATAGTGTTATGGGCCTATAGAACCACTTGCAAGAAGCTGATAATGCAAACACCTTTTAAGTTGGTTTATGGTCTAGAAGAAGTAGTACCTATGGAATATTTAGTTCCTAGCTTAAGGATTGCAACATTTACAAACATGGATGACACTAGCGATGTTCAAAACATGCTTGCGCAGTTGGTATAACTAGAGGAAGACAGATTTATTGCAGGATTCCATCAGCAGGTATAGAAGGAACGAGAGAAGGATTACCATGACAGACACATCAAGAATAAATCCTCTAAACAAGGAGATATGGTATTAGTATATGACATCAAGTTCATGAAGCATCCATGGAAGTTTAGGACACATTGGTTGGGGCCATACGAGGTGGCCTATGTTACAGAAGGAGGAGTTGCGCAAGTTAAGACCTTGAATCAAGAATGGAAGGAAGGTTTAGTGAACGAGAGCCGGTTGAAATTGTACTATGATGACCAACTGCCTCACATCTCTCAGTAAAATCAAATGGAGAAGGGTCTAGTTACCAGGTGCAATTGAAATTGGGTACTAGACACAGAAAAGATAGTCTGCACATAGTGGGGAGGGACAAAGCAGAAAACACAAGCTGCTTTGTGCCGTGTGAAGTTGAAGTGAAACAGAAGGTTTAGAAATATAGTGCCTCACGATGAGTCACAGGTGAGTGTTGGGGGCATGTTAGCCCTTAGTTATCGATTAAGTAAGAAAGCGAAGAAAAAGGAAAAGAAAAGGCGAAGTGAGAACTATGTGGAAGGTACATTAACTGAGATCAGGTCAAAGTGGTCAAAGAAGCATAAAAGACGGAGCGAAGTAAGGGAAAACAAGCCATTGGACAAGAAGATCAAGGAGAAAATATCAGCAAGGAGGAAGGATCGTGGACAAATCAATAAGTGAAAAAATCAACCAATGGAGGCTTTGGATCACCTCACGGGAAAGACGGAAAGACAGGCTGGCGAAGCCCGAAAAACGTAGGTCAAAGTGGACCTAGGGTTTTAGACACCTAGGTTTTGACCTAAGGTTGTCCAAGAGCTATTGTAATGCATAAATAAGAACCTAGATGAGAGAAGAGGGGTTGGGTGTTGGTTGTTGTTGTTGTTGTTGCTATTGCTGGTTGAGAGTTGATGTTGTTGTAAGAGAGGGAAGTGTTGTTTGTAAGAGAACTTTGGTGTTGTAAGATATTCAGCTGGGTGTGAAGATCAACCCTACAACTGGATGTGCAGGGCAGGGAGAGAAAGAGAGAGAGGGACTTGCAAGCTAAGAGTGCAGATAGAACTATATTTTTTTCCATAATATCAAGAAACACAATTATGTGGATGTATCCCTAGGGAGAAGGTGAACCACGTATATCTTCTCATTCTGTGTGATCGATTTTGTGTTCTTTTTCCTTCTGTTGTTTTGTTATTGCATAATTGTATTAAATCTGAGATATAGCTTGCACAATAAGCTTAAAGGAGATAAATAATAACTAGGTTATTGTGTGTTGTTGCCTTGGATCCACTTTGTATTTCCTCTGGTTGTAGATGTTGATACCGAGAGGGGGGTGAATCAGTATCAAGTACAATTTAAAAACCTTTTCAAATTATACTTAAACCATTCAATTATATCCAATGAGCAATGAACAATAGTATAAGAGTTACACCAATACACCACAATACACCATGCACAATATATGAGAAATAATCAATAGTTATTGTTCAAGGGAAGTAATGACTTCCAAAGGTAGCTACAACTTCCAAATATAAAGGGAGCGATAAAACTCCAAGAGGAAGATACAATCCTCCAATATCAAGAGAGGGTTGACCTCTCCATCCTTGCCCCTTCCTTCCACCGAAGAATATATGAGAGATAATAAAACTTTACATTAAATCATCACCATCAACCAACCATCACATAGAGCCTGATAATGCTTCCTGAGACTTCTTCAACTTCTGTAATTCTTAAATTCTTGGAATACTATGATCTTGTAGATAATATTACTCAATGTATTCTCTGAAACTCCTCCAAGTTTCACTCCTTGAATCCTTCCCAAAAAGAAGTTATAGAAAGAATGGTATACTTTATTCAATTCTGGTTTATTCAGGAGAGCGAACTTGTACAGAATGCCCCACACTCAATATTTAACATCAGATTCTAAAACTCGCACACAAGAAACTACAGTATGTACTATTTCCAATGAAATTTGTCTCACTTCATTTGGATTCTCTATGAAGAAGTTATGATTGTTTTACTCGGAACTCCTGTTTATGAGTAGCTTCAGGACTGGTCAAAAATCCTATCTTCCATAGAGTGTATCTCCATAATTATAGAGAATCAAGAGTTGAAACTTTTACCACAGGTACCTTTATATGTCTTCTCAATAGCATATAAATTTCACCATCTGAATCGTTCAAGAAAAAACGTTATAGAAAAAATGGTAAGATGACATGTAAATAACATACCTTAGAACACATCACCAAAAGACTTCATCCTCCCTTGAAATCCGGCCTTCTTTACTTATGATTTCCTATGAAATTAGACTTGTGTATCAAATGAATGTATAATGATATTTATTTATACCATTTATGTCTCTTTCTTTTAACATTAGGGACGACTTGACACTTTCTTATTTTGTAATTATTTTCTTTAATTATCTTCAGGGCCTACATGTACTTCCTTCTTCAATTCACTTTGTCATCTTCAAAAATTCATTTATCCTCAACCATGAGGATCCACGTGACGTGCCACCTACCACCGGAAATAACATGATGTATACTATCCATCAATTGGTTTTGTTTATGCATGTACATTTTCCTTCGTGTCCAAATACCTTCATCAATCTTGCGGTCCAAAACCAATGACTAGGGTTGACATCAATGACAACAACCAATCTTCCAACAGCAGACAATTATGTCCTGCAACCCCCTATCGCTACATCAGGTGAGATAGCATCTGCTTCATAGTTGTTTCCAAAATGACCAGTATTTAGGGCTTGTTGGTGCGCTACTAGAGTTGAACCCTGGGTCTACCCCTGTGCGAACAACTGTCACTAGAAACTGAACAAGATGATGCACAATTCATTGATCTAGAACAACACATGTGAGGTGGAGGTGGAAGATGATATCATGATCCATATTTTGTTTTTGTGGTTGATGCTAAAGCATACTCCTATGATGATGAGGTCATCAAGAAAGTTGAGGCAATGGGAAATCCAGGGTTCGTGAGCATTAATTCTAAAGATGACAGTTTTATATTTACTGTGGAATCCACAGGAGCACTCAAAGCTTCTCAAATGCTTCTTAATGCTATTGATATCCTTAAACATAAATCCTATACAAAAAATGTCATTGGATGTGTCTATTGCTTTCCAGAGTGAATCCATTATTGTTTTCCAAAGTGCATCCATTACTTAGTCTATTTCTATTTTTATATCAGAAGAAAAAGATGAAATACTTCTAGGAGCATAAGTTTTTCAGGGATTACATCCTTATAGATTTTGTGCAGGGTATGAATGAATCCAACCACAAACATTTTGACTGTGAGAGCTTCAATGGAGGTGTTTCCACATCTTCTAATGGCTAAATATCTTTTCATGCTATATAATGTTCTGAACATGTAAACGAATCTCTTCTCGATAGAGATGGATTAATCAACACTTACTAAGCATTCCATTTCTTATGAAGTCTACAAGAAAGATTAATTGTGTGCAACATACCAAGGAGAGAGAGTTATCACAACTTTTGTGACCTCTAGCCAACCTCTAAGACCTTGGTAAGATGTTAAAAAAAAATTCAAAGAGACAGAGAAGTATACACAAAAGTTGTCAGCGCAAGCCTTCCTTTTGCAATGTAATGCGTTGCAAACTCCTGTAGGTGACAGATTGTTTAAGATTTGGTCAATTTTGACCTTATCTTCGGCTTTTAAGTAGATGACTCATGACCCAGCTATTGAGGACAATTCGAGAAGACTTACTCTTCATCAATGAAAGCCTAGATGGCAACAGGAGACTCGGACTTTGATTGGTATTCTTATCCCTTAGATATAGGATATTAGTCCTATTATTTTGTAAACAGATTAGATTTGTTTTACCAAGTAGTTTTGAGATCCCACTTTTGGGGATCTCCAACGAATATGTAATGGCTATTTATCCTTTGAAATGGAGGATGTGAGGAGGGGGAGAAATCTTATTGACCGAGATATTGATATATACATTGGAATGATAAGCTTCTTTCATTGATATTGTTCAGACCTCTATTCATCTTTCTTATTCTACACTTGTGAGTTGAATGTTATGTTCATTTCCTGGTTTACTTAATGATTGATGATTGTTATCTTATCTCTGCATTAGTAAACTAAGATCACAAATCTTTTGCTGATTATATTCAACCTTTCACACGTGTTTTCAATATATGTGATGTTGTTGACATAGTTAGCATTTTCCATCCACCTAAGTTTTACAAACCATCTGATCAATATCTTTTGAGAGCCTTGTTTTTTCTAATTATGTTCAAATTGTTTTGAGTGAATGAGTGAGTGTGTGAGTTATTCATATTTGATCCAATTTTCAATACATTATTGAGCATTTTGATTAAGTTACCAGGCTCTCTTGATCTACAACCTAAAGAGACTTTTTGGAACAGGGGCAGACCCAGGGTTCAATGCTCAAGAGTGCACCAACAAAGCCCTAACTACCAACCCTTTCGGCAACACCTGCAAAGCAGATGAAGTCTCACCCAAGGTAGAGGCAGGGGTGGTTGCAGGACTCAAGTATCTGCAACCTTACTTGGGACACAAATCTATGATTTTATTGTTTACAGAGCACTTAGCATCAATAGATTATCAATATTCAACCATTACTCTACTTCGCATATAGCACAGAGCATCGCATATTTCACTTAGGTCTAAGGTATTTCATCATTTAGCCATAGTAGAGCAGATCATATCTGGTAGATCAGCACTAAGCACATTCATACATGTCTAATAAGCACAAAGCATAAGTAGATCTATCTAAACATGTCCAAGCACTTAGCAAAAGAAGGGATAAACACATCAAGTCGAAGGACAAATCATAACACACAGTATTTACATGGTTCACCCCCACCCTAGGGCTACATCCACCAACTCTTCTTCTTTATTGTCTTCAATCAAATAGGTTACAAGCACAAAGCCACCAAAACCCTACTCCGCATAGGACAGGAGATCTGCGCACCTCGCTAGATCCTCTTTCCCCAAGTATCTGAGCACTCAGTCTCTTACAAACACTCGCACTTAACATTGCAAGTTCAACAGTATGCACAGAGCCTACTCAATCACATAGATCACTTGCACATAGCAATATTTACCATCACATAGATGTACTCTACTACTTACATCGCCTAAATTATTTATTTATACATACAAAATAGGCCTAAACATGGGCAAAGCCCATGGGCTGACATCCATTCTCGTTACACCATCCCAAAAATGACCCAAAAGTGGGTCGAGATTCCACAATCTCCGCTTTGTCTGGAACTCCATCTTCGACAGGCTGTCGAAGTCCCAAAAATGGTCAAACATGACCATGTATCTCCCAAAACTTAGTCAAGAGCCAAAAGGCCCCCAACACTCACCAGTGACTCATCCCGAGTCACTCTAGTCTAATCAATTCTGCCTCGAATGCCTTAATATTGGCTCGAGTTGCTTCGACATGTTGTTGTGCTATGACCTCTTGCTCGACAAAATCCTGGATGAATGCGTCATTGATGGGTCCCTCTAGGCATTGTTCTGTTGCACTTACAACCTGTTCTAGCTCTGCTCCTCGACTTTCAACCTCTGTGAACAACTGACATGCCTTATCTTGCACCAATTGAAGTCGTTGAGTCACTTCCATCACTTTGATCTAGATCATATGGATCTGTTGTTGGGTTGTGCACTGCTCATGAGATCTCTTCATTCTTTCTACGAGTGACAGGGCCTTTAGCTTCGTTTGTAGCTTTTCAGCTTCATACTTCACCTCCTGGAGCTACAAATCCAATTTATATAACTCTGGGTTCATAGTGAGGTTCTCATATGTCTGGGCACTACGGCTACTCAACTGCTTGCACTCCAAGGCAAGAGATTTCAGTTTGTCGATTGTGTTATGGGTAGTTATTTCTCTTTGGTCTTTGATCTCCTGCGGGGTCTCAGGTACTGTGTGAAGCTCTACATCTGCAATGCACTGCTGGAGCTTTTGGATCACTTCTACGAGATGTGCCACCTGTTGTGGGATTCTTTCTTCAATCTTTACCTCAATTACTGTCACAGAGCGAAGTTCTCTGTTGACTGCTTCCTTTACCTCTAGTTGCTCCACCAACAACTGTTCCTTTCCTTGTTGTAGTTGTGTTTTCTCGTCATTCCACTTTGCTTGGAGAGCACTCTTTTCTTGTTCTGCAACACTGCGTTGTTCTACAAGTACTCCCTGTACTTGTTTCAAAGCTTGCGTGGCTTGCTTAGCTTCATCTTGTTCTTTTCGAAGTCGAGCCCCGACTAAATCCATGATTTGGTGGAGTTGAGTTGGTTCATCTCCTACTTCTGGTGTTCCGGCTGACAAGGGCGCAGTGGAGACTGCGTGCTTCAACTTAAGTGCCTGCTACACTCTTAGGAGTTCTATCTTGATCCAACTATACATATCCTCTTGTGTAGTCTCTTGCTTCTCTACTATCTCCACCACAACATCATTCAGAGCTGCAACAATGAAGTTGAAGTCGTCTGGGGTCAATGTGGTTTGTAACTTAGTCACGAGAGCTTTGGACTTCTTTCGGGAAGAAGGTTTTTGAGGTGAACCCTTCCTCTTCTTCAAAAGCTCCACTTCATCTTTGCGCTTTTGTTTGACTTCTTCTAACTCTTCACCATCACCCTCTTGCTCTGGTGTGATGGAAGTAGTCTTTACCGAGGCACTTCTTAAGTCTTTCACTTCGTTGATCTTCTGTCGCATGCTAGGTCCGAGTATATCCTACGTAGTTTCTAGACTATCTACATCATATATCTCCGTAGGGTCAGCTAGAACAAGGAAGTTTGCTAACCATTCCTTTGTGATCTCCTCCAAATCTTCTCCTGTTAATCTATAATAGGACTGTAACTGTTGCTTGTGGTCGTTAGCGCATGCTGTGATGTAGAGAAAGTGTCTGTTTGTGCTGAACTTCATCAGGGGCTGAAACCTGTAGAGGGTGTTCGGAGTGACGCACAGTGTAGAATGGATAGCTACTTTCAACTGATTATAATATGAATGAAACACAATATTTGACTTCTATTGTTTATTCATATCATTCGAGTACCATAGGGTACTGAACTTCACGACCAAATGTTCAAATGGCTCAATGTATGAGAAGTTCACACCTTCCAGCATCTCCCATGCAATGAAAGAAATTAGGATTAGGAGGCAACTCAAATGGAGCTCATATCCTTGGTCCTGGGCTTCTCTGCAGTCGAGCTCCAGTTGGTTTACCAAGTACTACGCCCAATTCATCTGTAGGCCCTTCGCGCACTTTCCTGCGAGGTCTACTATGAATCCAGTGACTTGGGTTGGTCAGTTCTTGTGAACTAACTTTCCTACGATCAGCTGACAAGCGAGGTGTACTACGTCATTCTGAATAGAGGCTACCTTGTAGTCACACCTTCCCTTCTCGACATTTCCATAAGTCTCTTTTATCTTCTGTTCTAAGTCTCGGTCTATGGTCTTTCCAGGGTAAAAATCATGTGGTTCAGGGCCTTGCATGATCAGCTTGGTGATCCGATGGATCAAGGTCGGATCCACTATGATACGTCAGTTCAGCCATAAATATCCTCCATGGTAACAGGATAACAATAACTTAACACATGCATTCACTTCTTGATGTCTTCTTAAGTGCAGGATCTTCATAACATTAAGCAGGGTAGACTGCGTGAGGTTATGGGTCCAAGGCTGGGGGATAATCTTTGAATTCTTTCCTTTCGTCCTAGTCAGATAATTATGTGGGGCAAGCATATTGTAAGATTTATGGTCTCCAAGGTTGAAGTCACTAAACTTCAATGCTGCTATCTTATCCTAGTCTGTCGAACTGTGCATATCCCTTTCAGGAGGTACGCAGTGACCAAGGCATAGTCAAAATCTCTAGGCACACTATCTCTGTTCACTGCGCCACTCAGAGGAGGTATATATGCAGGTAAGATGCTTGGAATCAACTTAGCATTCGTGAGATCATCTCTATGCTTCGTTCTCGTCTCTATTGTGATTATGGAAGTTCCTGCTTCGAGAGCAGTCGATGGAGAAGCTTGGAATCCTCCTGTTGATGATGCTTGCACACCTGCAGACATCCTTCTTTCCGACATGACTTTCTCGATCTTGATATCAACGAGTACTTCCTTCGCACATTCTTCAAGTGTGCTAATCTCCTCGGACATACGCGCTCGAGGTTAATAATATCGGGTTCACGAAGTAATGTAGACACGGCAATAAGATGGAAAGTAAGGGCGTAATGATCACTGGACAATCTTAACCAAGGTTGCGAGCTCAAATTCTTGATTTGGAAAAAGTGTTCTTCATGCATGGCGCGACGAGATAAATAGGAAACTCAGCAATGAATTGCTTGCAATGGGTATGAAGCTTTGTTAACTCTTGTTCTGTCTGTTATGGCATGGTCCAATGGTCAGGTGGTGATCCATAAATGTTTTTCTAGCCGTTCAGAGCATCATTCGAACGATATATCATCCCCAACGATGAAGTGACCTATGTCGTTGTTCTGATATCTCGACGAAGCTCAAATTTTGCAAATTTTCCTTCTGCGAGGCTCCCTCTAAAACCTTCTGTAATTTTTCAATCTTATCCCTCTTCTTACTTAGCTTCCTAGCCTTCTTTCCAGTGAGATTTGTCTCAATATTCTTCTTTCCATTATGATTTTTATCTTCTTTAGATATAGTTACTATGCATTGTTGAGAATCTTTCAGGGTTAACATCTCTTTTTCTTCTGGAGTAAGTACTTTAGTCTTCTTAGGGTATTCTAGTGGTCTTGCATCTTCGACATCAGAGTCTCTAGGGTCAAATAGCTTTGATCCGTTCTCCTGTTCTTTAATCAATTGAGTGATCTTTCTGGTCATGAAATATTTTAATTCTTGTTTCTTCTGTTCCAAGGCTTCTTCTTCTTCTTTTCGCCTGCCTTGATTTCTTTCAATCCAAGGTTTCCCTAGTAACATGGTAAATGGGGCGCTGTCTTCAATACATTTGATAATCTCAAAATATTCCTTTGTCGAAGTTCCATTGACATTCATAGGTATCCGGGTGAGCATTCCACATAGGTTTACTAGATTTCCTTTGAATAAACTTATTCCTCCTAGGGAAGGGATCATAGCACACCTTCCTATAGCTTCCCAGGTTCTTTCTGGCATAATATTCACTTGTGTCTCTTCATCAAGAATACAATCAATGTTGAAGTCCCCTATTCTTTCTTCAATGCATTCTTTCTCTTTGAAAATCTCTGATAATATGACATGTTGGTGGTCATTCAAGGTCTCTTTCATTTGTATCAATACTTTCTCTGATTCTTGCTGGGGTTCTGCCTTTTCTGGATCTGGCTTGGGGTTTTCTTGATTCAGATTCATTCCTTCAAGCTTAGCGATCATTCTAGGGAAATCCAACACTTCATGGTCCATAGATTTACAACAAAGACAACTAGGTCATCTTCCAGGGCATTCCTTAGCAATATGTCCCGGTCTTCTGCAACTGTAACATAGGGTCACTTATCTCTTTCTTTTAAATGATCCCCAGGTCCCTTTATACTATGCACTAGGATCATAGGAGTTAACCTGCAACAATTTATTTCTAGGATCCTGCATCCACTTGTTAGTCCAAACATTATTTCTATGCATAGGTATAACATATCTTTCAGTATTCTTATTAGATCTATTCATATCAAACCTTCTTTTGTCTATTAATACCACAACTTTCAAACTAGGACAAAACCTATCAGATATACCTAGATTCATACTCTAGAAACAAAGATTTCCACCTATCTTACTTTTACAGAGCACAAGTCTTTCAGATCTAAGACTTCTTTAACTATTCTTACCTTCAATAGAGCACAAATCTTTCAGATCTAAGACTTCTTTAACTATTCTTACCTTTAACAGAGCACAAAGTTTACAGATCTTACCTCTTTCAATCAGAACTTCTCGCTTGTACCTTCCTTGGAGAACAAAGCTTTCAGATCTTGCTTCTTCTCTACAGATCTGACCTTCTTTATTTAGCACAAAGCTTATAAATCGAGTAGGGTACTGCGCACTAGGGCACAGATCTATGCACAAATCTTTATTTTGCACGAGCCTCTTCTTTCTTAGTTCCCATCAATCATAGTTTCGGGTCCCAGTAACAGAACCATTTGTTGGAATAGCGGCATACCCAAGGTTCAACGCTCAAGAGAGCACCAACAAAGCCCTAACTACCAGCCCTTTCGGAAACACCTGCGAAGCAGATGAAGTCTCACCTGAGGTAGAGGCAGGGGTGGTTGCAGGACTCAAGTGTATGCAACCTTAGTTGGGACACAAATATGTGATTATATTGTTTACAGAGCACTAAGAACCGATAGATTATCAATATTCAACCCTTACTCTACTTCGCAGATAGCACAGAGCATCGCAACATTCACTTAGGTCTAAGGTATTTCATCATTTATCCATAGTAAAACAGATCAAATCTGGTAGATCAACACTAAGCACATTCATACATGTCTAATAAGCACAAAGCATAAGAAGATCTATCTAAACATGTCCAAGCACTTAGCAAAAGAAGGGATAAACACATCAAGTTGAAGAACAAAGCATAACACACAGTATTTACGTGGTTCACCCCCACCCTGGGGCTACTGTCCACCAACTCTTCTTCTTTATTGTCTTCAGTCAAATAGGTTACAAGCACAAAGCCACCAAAACCCTACTCCACATAGGACAAGAGATCTGCGCACCTCACTAGATCCTCCTTCCCTGAGTATCTGAGCACCTAGTCTCTTACAAACACTCGCACTTAACGTTGCATGTTCAATAGTATGCACAAAGCCTACTCAATCACATAGATCACTTGCACATAGAAATATTTACCATCACATAGATGTAATCTACTACTTACATCACCTAAATTACTTATTTATACATACAAAATAGGCCTAAACATGGGCAAAGCCCATGAGCCAACATCCCATTCCCGTTACATTATCCCAAAAACCCAAAAAGGACCCAAAAGTGGGCCGAGATTCTAAGTCACCATCCTTATGCCAGGTATGTAAACCAACACATGCGCCAAGTCACACATTCATCACATAAACCAATACAAACCAACACAAGCTCAGCGCAAGTGCCAAGCCTAAGAGGCATCCCACATTACTAATCGAACAAGTTTAGGGTGCATCGGCGTTTATAAAGAGCATAAGTTTTAAATCCATGATACATGTGGGATATGTCGCACGAATTATTTTTTAAAAATATACAGGTTGTCAGGTGCTTGATTGATGATGCAAGTGCCATGTAAATGAGCATGTGTTAATTTCATGGATGTCAGCTCGAGGCTAGTTATCGACAACATATGCTATGTGTTTTCAAAGTGGCAGATTTAGAGGGTTGTGTCACATCAGGTTTGACAGAGAAGGAACTACAAAGTTCTATGCATCTGAAGGTGTTAGATATATGCAGTTGTCTTATGTTCCAGATTATTTGAAACATATTGAGGCAAGGTTGCATGAGCATGAAGGTTTTGTTCTTTACTTGGATGCATGCACTAGAAAATCATTGGTAGCCAATGCAGAGAAGCAACTCCTGGATTGTCACACTCATGCAATTCTGGATAAGGGATTTACTTTGCTCATGGATGCCAATCGCATTCCAAACCTTCAACGCATGTACTCTCTTTTTTCAAGGGTGAGTGCACTTGATTTGTTTCAGTAGGCTCTTAGTATTTATGTTAAATATATTGGGAAAGACATTGTATTGGATGAAATGAAAGATAAGGACATGGTGTCATCACTTCTGGACTTGAAATCTCGACTTGATACAACATGGGAATAAATCTTTTTGAAGAATGAGGCATTTTCTAACACTATTAAGGATTCCTTTGAGCATCTGATCAACCTATAGCAGAATCGACTGACAGAACTTATTGCTAAATTTCTTGATGAGATACTTCGATCTGGTAACAAGGGTACTTCAGAGGAGGAGTTGGAGAATACTCTAGATAGAATTCTTGTTTTGTTCAGGTTTATTCAAGGAAAATATGTTTTTGAAGCAATATATTAAAAAGGATCTTGCAAAAAGATTTCTTTTAGGACAAAGTGCATCCATTGATGTGGAGAAGTCAATGATTTCTAAGCTTAAGACAGAGTGTGGAAACCAGTTCACAAATAAACTTGAAGGAATGTTCAAGGAAGATCAAACTGTTGTTTTAAGCAATACTTGTGCCAGGATGTCTACTACCCTTTCTCAATACCTCCTCAAGGACTCGAAACAATTTGGTTGTCACTAGAAACTAAAGAAGATGATGCAAAATTCATTGATCTAGAACAACACATGTGAGGTGGAGGTGGAAGATGATATCATGATCCATATTTGGTTTTTGTGGTTGATGCTGAAGCATACTCCTATGATGATGAGGTCATCAAGAAAGCTGAGGCAATTGGTAAGCCAGGGTTCGTGAGCATTAATGTTAAAGATGACAGTTTTATATTTACTGTGGAATCCACAGGAGCACTCAAAGCTTCTCAAATGCTTCTTAATGTTATTGATGTACTTAAACATAAATCCTATACAAATAATGTTAGTGGATGGGTCTATTGCTTTCCAGAGTGCATCCATTATTTCTTTCCAAAGTGCATCCATTACTCAGTCTGTTTCCATTTTTATATCAGAAGAAAAAGATGAAATACTTCTAGAAGCATAAGTTTTCAGGGATTACATCCTTATAGCTTTTGTACATGGTATGAATGCATCCAACCACAAAAATTTTGACTGTGAGAGCTTCAATGGAGGTGTTTCCATCATCTTCTAATGGATAAAGATCTCTGCATGCTATACAATGTTCTGAACATGTAAAAGAATCTCTTCTCGATAGATATGGATTAATCAACACTTACTAATGATTTCATTGCTTATGAAGTCTACAGGAAAGATTAATTGTGTGCAACATACCAAGGAGAGAGAGTTATCACAACTTTTGTGACCTCCAGCCAACCTCCGAGACCTTGGAAAGATGTTAAAAAACAATTCAAAGAGATAGAGAAGTATACACGACAGTTGTCAACGCAAGCCTTCTTTTTGCAGTGTAATGCGCTGCAAACTCCTGTAGGTGGCAGATTGTTTAAAATTTGGTCAATTTTGACCTTATCTTCAGCTTTTAAGTAGATGACTCATGACCCAACTATGGAGGACAATTCTAGAAGACGTCTTCTTCATCAAGGAAATCCTAGATTGCAACAGAAGACTCAGACTTTGATAGGGATTCTTGTCCCTTAGATATAGGATCTTAGTCATATTATTTTGTAAACAGATTAGATTTGTTTTTCCAAGTAGTTTTGAGATCCCACTTTTGGGGATCTCCAACAAATATGTAATTGCTATTTAGCCTTTGAAATGGAGGATGTGAGGAGGGGGAGCAGTCTTAATGACTTTGGTTCGAGATTGAAAACTTTTATACACTCTTTGTTGTAAAGATATTGATATATACATTGGAATGATAAGCTTCTTTCATTGATATTGTTCAGACCTCTATTCATCTTTTTTATTCTACACTTGTGAGTTGAATGTTATGTTCATTTCCTGGTTTACTTAATGATTGATGCCTGTTATCTTATCTTTGCATTAGTAAACTAAGATCACAAATCTTTTGTTGGTTATATTCAACCTTTCACAAATGTTTTCAATATATGTGATGTTGTTGACATAGTTAGCATTTTCCATCCACCTAAGTTTTACAAACCATCTGATCAATATCTTTTGAGAGCCTTGTTTTGTCTAAGTATGTTCAAATTGTTTTGAGTGAAGGAGTGAGTGTGTTTTGTCTAAGTATGCTCAAATTGTTTTGAGTGAAGGAGTGAGTCTGTGAGTTATTCATCTTTGATCCAATTTTCAATACATTATTGAGCATTTTGATTAATATTTTCAAATTGTTTTGAGTGAAGGAGTGAGTGTGTGAGTTATTCATCTTTAATCCAATTTTCAATAAATTATTGAGCATTTTGATTAAGTTACCAGGCTCTCTTGATATACAACCTAAAGAGACTCCTTGAGTGATAACAGCTGGGACAATTCATTTGCTGAGAGGTCGAGTTGTGGACTTCAAAGGGCGATTTTTTGGCAAATACTAAGCTTCTTCCCTTTTGGAAAGAACCATCTTCATTGTGGGTCGACTTTCCCTCTGTTTTTTGGTAGAGTGAGGCGTTGGGAGGTTTTATCTCAGTATTGGGGCCGATTTATGATGAAAAGGGGGCAATAATTGCATGATCGGCACATATATCAGGTTGCGAATGTGTTCCTTCAATTAGTATCCATTTTCAGACTATTAGAAACCTACTCTCTTCATCTGGGTAGAGTATAGTTGTTGATTCAATGCATATCAATTATAGGGGTGATTTCCACTTCCCTACAGGCCCGTACTTCATCAATATTACACATATATATCAGATATGTGTTTTTTAGGAGAGATGTTACATCAATACTATCATTTGTGGGTTTTATGTCTCATTGTATATGAAGGACAACCTACAACAAATTCATATCAGGTTCATTACCTTTGTTGTGTTTTTTTGTGAGCATTTTATTATGTATTGTGGGTTTTATGTCTCATTGTATATGAAGGAAAACCTACAAAAAAATCATATCAGGTTCAATACCTTTGTTGTGTGTTTTTGTGAGCATTTTATTGTTGGAAGATTGGTTGTTGTCATTGATGTCAACCCTAGTCATGGGTTTTGGACCGCAAGATTGATGAAGGTATTTGGACATGAAGGAAAATGCACATGAAGATACAACACCCATGGCTGGATAGTATACATCATGTTGTTTCCGGTGGTATGTGGCACGTCACGTGGATCCTCATGGTTGAGGAGAAATGAATTTTTGAAGATGACAAAGTGAATTGAAGAAGGAAGTACATGTAGGCCCTGAAGATAATTAAAGAAAAAAATTACAAAATAAGAAAGTGTCAGGTCGGCCCTAATGTTAAAAGGAAGTGACATAAATGATATAAATAAACATCATTATACATTCATTTGATATAAGTTGAATTTCAGAGGAAATAAGAAGTAAATAAGGCCGAATTTCAAGGGAGGATGAAGTCTTTTGGTGATGTGTTCTAAGGTATGTTATTTTCAGGTCATCTTACCATTTTTGCTATAACTTTTTTTCTAGAACGATTCCAATGGTTAAATCGCTATGGTATTGAGAATACATATAAAGGTACCTCTGGTAAAATTTTTATCTCTTGATTCGCTAGAATTATGGAGATACACTCTGTGGAATATAGGGTTTGTGACCAATCCTGAAGCTAGTCAATAAACAGGTATTCCGGGTAAAACAATCATAACTTATTCATCGAGAATCCAAATGAAGTGGGACAAATTTCATTTCAAAGAGTGCAGACTGTAGTTTCTTGTGGGTGAGTTTCAGAATCGGATGTGAAATATTGAGCGTTGTTCATTCTGTACAAGTTCGGTGTCCTGAATAGACCAGAATTGAATAAAGTCTAACATTCTTTCTATAACTTCTTTTTGGGGAGGATTCAAGGAGTGAAAATTTGAGGAGTTTTAGAGAATACATTGAGTAATATTATATACAGGATCTGAGTACTCCAAGAATTGAAGAATTGTAGAAATTGAACAAGTCTCAGGAAGCATTATCAGGCTTTATGTGATGATTGGTTGATGGTGATGATTTAATGTAAAGTTTTATTATCTCTCATATATTCTTGGGTGGAAGGAAGGGGCAAGGATGGATAGTTCAACTCTCTCTTGATATTGGAGGATTGTATCTTCCTCTTGGATTTTTATCCCTCCCTTTCCATTTGGAAGTTGTAGCTACCTTTGGAATTCATTACTTCCCTTGAAAAATAACTAATGATTATTTCTCATATATTGTGCATGGTGTATTGTGGTGTATTGGTGTAAATATTATACTATTGTTCATTTCTCATTGGATATAGTTGAATGGTTTGAGTATAAGTTGAGAAAGGTTTTAAATTGTACTTGATATTGATTCACCCCCCTCTCAGTATCAACAATTGGTATCAGAGCGGGTTACCTTCAGTACAATTTAACCACTGGAAGGAAGATCCTAAGAAGAAATGGAAGACAAAATTCCAAATGGGATTCCACCATTTGATGGAAGCAATTTTGAATACTGGAGTAATAGAATGGAAACTTATTTGAAAGCTCTCGGGGCATATATTTGGTTCTCAGTTGCTTCATGATACAATGCTTTGAAGAAACCAAAGACTACAGCTCAGAAGGAAGAAAAAAGGAACAACAAATTGGCAATAGATACCATCCTGGATGGATTGACACATTCAGTGAAATCCATGGTGGGATCATGTGCATCATCAAAAGAGCTTAGGTAAAAGCTACAAGACCTTTATGTAAGGGAAGACACAGAAGAAGAAGAAGAAAAAGAAGTTGAAGCAAGTTTCAACATCTCAGATTTCAAAGAAGAAAATAGAGGTCAGTTATTTTGCTTTAATTGTGAAGGAGTAGGTCATGTTGAATTTGAATGTCCTCATCCAAGGATTGAAGGAAATGACATTGAAGAAGAAAATTCCAATGAAGAAGAAGAAAATCATGAAGAAAAAATTATTCAACAAGAAGATGAGAATCTTAAAAAATTGAAGCATGTTGAGATTGAAAATAGCAAGCTCAAAGACACGCAAAGAAAACTA
>ML792735.1:985353-1010129 GCA_009831015.1 Picea engelmannii
AGTCATTACTTCCCTTGAACAATAACTATTGATTATTTCTCATATATTGTGCATGGTGTATTGTGGTGTATTGGTGTAAATCTTATACTATTGTTCATTGCTCATTGGATATAGTTGAATGGTTTAAGTATAAGTTGAAAAAGTTTTAAATTGTACTTGATATTGATTCAACCCCCTCTCAGTATCAACATTTATTATGTATTGCAGCCATTTGGAATAATTAAAGACAATAAATATTTACTCTTTGTGTTGGCATTCCATTGGAAATTTATATAAAGTTCATAGTTAATTGCATATTGTTGTGCAATATTACATTCAAACTATTTTCTTTAATTCTTGAACCACATAAGGTAGCAAAAACACAAATTGTTTTAGCAAGAGTCATTAGAGTTAAATATCGAGGCACTCGGAGGAGAAGGGGTTTCATTCTTTTGCTTTGTACTTTGTTCCATAGCAGCTAAGAAAAAACATATGAGAGTGGTATTATGTGATCATAACAGAGGAGGTGAGATTCTATAGAATCCATACATGCCACAGGTCAAAGGGAACTCCACATAGAGTGCTTCTTTCTTTGTACTTACATCATTTCTATACCAGAGAAAAGAGAGCAAAACAACCTCACCTTCTAGTTGGGTTTTCTCTCGTATTGGGTTTCCTAGGTCATATCTTGTGTTTATTTTGTGATGGTGTGATTGTTTTTTATTGTTCTCTATTTTCCACAATTTATCTATTTCGTGTATAGGAACAAAATTAGTAACTAAATATTTCGGAGATCTAAAGGGAAAATAACCTTAATAGTAAAGATTTTAAGTATTTTATTAGATCTGTTGTGACGAACTATTCTAGTGGAATATCCACGACAGTTTATAGATCAACAATAGAAAAAACACACAATGGAACACAACATTTACTTGGGAAATCGGATGTGGAAAAACCCAAGAAGAATTGAAACATTGTGCATTTTGTCTTTTATATAATGGATATTATAATATAGATTACAAAGCAGTCCATTGCTACGAAGCTATGAGACATTTTGGTCTTTTAGAGTCTTATATATATTACTTCTTTCTCTATCTGATTTGTTTATATCTCCATCACACACATTTCTCATGCTATGGAATAACAATGGTGACTAAATAAGTGAACTTGTTTCCCTCCTTTTTGTGAGGCTTTTGATAGGTCAAATTAGGGCTAGGCTAGGGTTTTGGAATCTTGGTGATGCTTTTATAAGTCTCTAGTGGATGTCATATGTTATTAGCTTCACATGTGTGATTTATGGTTCATTGTCATCATTAACACTTGGCCCTATAGGGAATACTTGGACCATTACTTTGTCAAGGCATAACTTTCTCATGTAGACTTTGGCTGACAATAACAAACCATTTTTTCAAAAATATTGACACATAGAATGAAATGAGGAACTCTAAGACACATCTACTAAAGGTTCAAGACCCTAAATTGTAGGATTTTTAGTTCTAATATGTTAGTGTGTTTTTTAGGATCTAACCAAAACCAACCCTTTTAGGTCCCAAATTATATATTTCCAATTCTAGAACACAAATAAATCCATTTGACAACTATGTAAATCCATTTAAAATCAGTTGAAAGATAGGGTTCTTGGTTGAATATTCTCTTTTCCATTTTTATTTTCCTCGAGAAGTTGTCTCGCCATCTTTCATTGAATATGCTATGGCACACAATCACCCTTTCACTGCTCCATCACCTATTACTCATTCTATCTTTAATCCTTAAGTCTTTGAGCCCATGTTGCTTTCTATCCTTGTATAGATGAAGCTAATGCAAATGGATTTACTTCTTTTTTAAACTTAATAGATAGACTTTTGCCACTGTGAATTTGTGGTGTTTGTCTCTATCACACCACCTATTCATTCATTCATATTTCTTTCCTTTTCCCTCACTTTGGGAAGCAAATCTGAAGTTGTTCTACAATCACTTCTCTCTCTTGTTGGTGTGACCCTCTTCCTTTTTCATTCAATCAAGCAAGGGAGGGTAGGTTGACGATTGTAATCCAGAACGCAAAAAAACTTGTTTTGATACATTTTGGCTAGTTTGGTTCTCTTGGTTGTCATATATTATGAGAAATTACTTTACTATACATACATACATACATACATACATACATACATACATACATACATATATATATATATATATATATAAAGGCTCCCTCTCCTTATATACCTTGTGGCTCGATGGCATAGTAAAAAGGTATATATATATATATATAAAGGCTCCCTCTCCTTATATACCTTGTGGCTCGATGGCATAGTAAAAAGGATGTACTCTTTGTTGTTCATGTTGGCATAAAGGGTAAGCATTAGATTCTTCCTTGAAATACTTGAAGGAACTATTTTGTTTTGGTTATCTATTTATTTGGCATCATTATGTTTTACTTAGCAAATGTTAAATGATTTTTATATTGGAAAAGTATGGATAAGTATGGTTTCCAAGTACTGTGAAGTGGTTATTGTTTTGGGGGTTTATTGAGTGATATGATTTAATTTGTTGATGAATCTTTACGATGAATTATGAATTGAAATATTTTGTCTTAAGTTTATAGTCTTGTTGAGAGTAAGGAAAATTTTAGGGAATAAATTTTGCCTATGGGCTAATTTTTCATGTTTTTTTCCAATTTATTTTTTGTCAATTTTCATTTTATTTGTCCAAATTTTATAGGATAAAGGTATTTTGCTTTGAAGATCGCCAAAATTTTCTAGAAACTAGATAAAATCCTTATAAATTTGAATATATATTTTTTTTTTAAATCAGAAAATATTTTATGGTTAGCATTTTAAGAATGAATATTATTATCAATATTTTTAGATTTTAAAATAATATAAATCTTTAAAAAAAATTCCACTTAAAAACACACTAATATCATATAAATAATTATTATATACATTATATTGAATATTAACATTGAAATGAGAGAATAATAAAGAAAACATATTAAATCTATTAAAATTATATATATAATTATTATATACATTATATTAAATATTAACATTGGAGTGAGAGAATAATAAAGAAAACATATTAAATCTGTTTTCTTTATTATATATATATATATAATTTAGTTTCTAATCCATGCATTTAACGTAATATGCATTAGTATAATATGACATATCCCCTGAAGTTTTATCCATTCACAGTTTGGTTATGAATTTATTATAATGAGAACCACGCTTTGTGTCCATTTTGAGATTCATTCCTACTCATAAAAAAATTTCTCGCATCTTTGGTTCCATGGAAATATATTTTGGGCTTCTCTTACCTTTATCTTTTGTCCATGTGGAGTATGGTATATGCCCATGCATTTGTTCTTGAGCTTGCATTGTTAATCTCCCGAAATATATATGTATTTTGTGGATACTAATCAATCATGCCTAGCGTTAAGGTCTATTTGAGCTTTAGTGAAGGTTTGGGAAGAATATAAATTTTTCCAAATCAGGTTTGGGAATAATAAAAATTTCTTCAAAACTTCTCCGTAAGTAAAAATTATTTTGACCATTAAACAATATCTCATAAATTGGAGTATATTAGGTGGTATGGCATTTTACATTTAGATCTAAATTCATTAATAAAGATATAGTAATTATGGTGAAGACTTTTTAATATGTTTGGAAATTTATTTTATTTTTCACTAAATATGTATCTTAAGAAAATTCATCAATTTTTTTTTTTATTTGAATGATAGTAATTGTTGTAAATTAATTTTTTATTTATTTGAATGATGGTATTTGTTATAAATTAAATTTTTTCATTTTTTCTATTTAAATGATGGTAATTGTTGTAAATTTTTTATTTTTTTTGGATGATAGTATTTGTTGTAAATTAAATTCTTCAAAACTTAAAACTCATACAATAGTATATTCATTAAGAACTCGATACATTATTTTGCAAAAATTGATTGTGAATGAGGAGAATGACACTTCTTATCTTAACCATCCAAATTAAACTCAAATAACAAATATACATGAAATTTAAAATATCAATTTTTGAAATAATATATTTTATTATTAAAAATTATTGCATTTTCTTCCTACTTGAATCTTCTTTATGAACATAACTTTTTATAGTTCCAGTCTTAGTTTTATCCAAAAAAACCTTATTTATGTTTGTTTGAATAACTTTGTCCCTAGTTCATTCTCAATTTCCTAATAGTGATAGAGATAAGTTTATTCACATGCATGTCAATTGAGTTTAGCTTGGGTAGTTGGGAGGAATGATTGTTATCCTCCTCTCCCAGGTTCAATTCTCACAAGTGACATATTGAGCTCTTAATGAGTATTTAAACTTTGTAACCTAGAAAAAATATTTTTGCATTTGATAAAGTTGGTTTGATAATTTCACAGAATTGTTAGACGAGCTTTTGGAGAGCAAGGGAAGATGGCCTACCTCATGGTTGAGGCAAAGGTTTTTGGTGAGGTTGCAAATAAGATTTTTGAGGTGGGAAAATAAGGGAATTAGATTGGTTATTGATATTAGGTTGTATTTACACCCGTTTTTTCCTTGAGAAGTTGTCTTGCCATATTTTATAAATAAATTGTTTACATATATATTTTTGCAGTAGTTATTGATATTAGGTTGTGTTTTCACAGATCAATAATGGTATGATCCTTTAATGTATATGTATATTGTTGCAAAATACAAGTTTCTATTAGATTTTGGATTGGCAATATAAGTAGTGATGTGGATTTGATTATTTTGTCAACAACATTGTGTAATTTGCTTTAAATGTTATACCACTCCAATAACATGAAAATGGTGATTTAATCATGTACAATTTGATTATCAGTCCATGTTGAATGCTAAGACTATAGCAATGATTTAGTCATTGATCAACTATTAGTTTCATGTTTGACTTAAAACAAATCTCAATTTGAATGTCGAACCTAGGGAAATCTCAATAATAATTTTATTGAGATTAAAATAAAGAAATAAACTTTATTTTTCTTCCATACTATTGGCTTTCAACTTCATAGTGTTATTGTTGGGGTGGCGGCGTGCATACATATTTTTTATATGATCTAGATCCTATTCTCGATCCTTTCTGCTTTGTTTTCTTTGTCGGTGTCAACACATTAACACTTCTATTTTGTTAGTGCACTTCCTTGAAGCAAATTTCAATGCACTAACATGCATAGCTCCAAACACAATTTGTGACGGATCTGCACTGTAAGTATCAAGTAGTAAACATAAATGTCAAGTAATAAATGTTATCTTATGTCTTCTACTTGCCACCATCTCACCACCTCACCCCACTGCTTGGTTGCTTGATTGCTATCACTATCACAATTGTCGTGTACATAAACCCTAATCGAAAGAGACCATTTGATCGATATTCTTGAGATAGTGGTTTTCAGTCCAAAACAAATAAGATAAGACCTTACCATCATCGAAATAACAATTAATAGGTTTTTTATCAAGGTATCTACATTGGTAACTGCTATTGAAATCCCCTGTAAGAACATCCCCCCTTAGGCTCTCCCCTGGAGAAACCTCCCTTCGAGGGAGGATCTTCCTATCGAAAACTTAGATTAAAGTAGGTACATAACAATTTGCAAAACAATATGGGTCCTTGGTGTTGAGATGATGAAAGGGTCCTCGAGACTGAGATGAGGAAAAGGTCCTTGGCATTGAGATGAGGAAAATAAAGAGGAACTTTTTTTTATTTTCCAATATCATTATCTGTTTCAGACAACCAATAATAAGCTCTATCAAAATTTTCAAGTATTTCGTGCATATTGTTTCCCTTCAATACATATATTTTCTTTAATTACTTTTCAATTCTATCCAATGCATATATTTCTTTTTATTACTTTTCAATTATATCCATATGCAATTAGGAACATCTTTTTAAACATATGATGTGGTTCATGGTTAAAAACACTAAAACATTAAAGCTTCAAAGATTGTGTGGATAAAAACAAATCCACCTACCACTCTCCTAGATATCCCTACAAAATAAAAGTTTTAATTAGTTAATGCAATGTTCTTTTTCCCTTTATCCTGAATCAAATCAATAAAAAGAAGAACATTAGCTACAACATCTTATTCATTTGCATAATATATCTACACTAGAATCACTTCATCGCTTCAAAAGTCCATGATGATAAAGAAATATTTTTTTTTAAATGGAAACTGTAAGATGATTCGCTACATGCCATAGTTTAAAATTGAAATGTAAAGAGAGTTAGATAGATGTTAGCGTTGTAAGTTTCTAAGTTAGAATTTTTAAAAGAAAATGAGGAATGAAGAAGAAATGGTGTTTTCCTCAAGGTTGTGTACTTACAAACACATTCAACTTCAACTTTGATCATGCCATCAACACTTGGACAACAATATGTTCTCATATTCAGTGAACAAGCAACAATTGTTCACAAAAATGGAGACGGTCTGCTTACAATAGGGTTTTGATGCTATAACTTGAAATAGTTTTAACTTTCGCAAACTTCTCAGAATCGCTATTATGATTCCGATTTGGAAATGGCATGGCCAATCTAGTAACTTCTAATTCGAATTTGTTTCGCTGCAATCCAATGCATAAATAGAAATAAAGGGGGATTGCAAGAATTTCTCGCCGGGGCTTTGAGTTACAACTTAAAATAATTGTAGCTTCCTCTATACTTTCCCGAATGATACTATGACCCCAATTCTAAAATGTCACCCCAACTTTGCTTATGATTGCACTAATACAACTACTACAATATGCTTCATAGTTTAGAGATAATCATGTAGCAAGAATTGTTCATAAGGGTTTTGAGGCTACAACTTCAAATGGTCATAACTTTTGTGATAATTCTCGAAATCGTCTTTTTCACCATAATTCAGAAATGTAATGACCACTTTGCTTCTAATAGTATTGTTAATGATGCAATTTGGTCAATAGACTGAGAGAAAATCTTGCTCCAAGGAAATATGCAAAAGAGAAAAAATGTGTGCTTCCCCTTGGCCCAAGAAAGTGTTATGGTCAGTGGTGTTGAAGATGAATAACAAACAACATATCCAAGAATATTCTAGGAATTCTCCAATACTTTATTTGTATCCAAAACCCTTAAGGTAGAATAACACTATACAATAATCCTTTTATGGAAGGATAAACCCATGTTTATGTGCATCTTTAAGGAGACAACCTCCAAATGATCTATGCTCCAATATAATGTTAAGTACTTGACATATCCCATAAAGAGGGCATAAGGAGGGCTTTGTTTTTATCTATAGTTATCTAGCAAACCCTAACCATAACCACTAATGACCCTATATTAATAATTGGGCCATATTACATTTTTTAAATGATAACTACCTATCGAACCTTATTTAATAATAGCTAGCATAGTTGACCCCATCCACCTTACATAAATGGTCACCATACTTATCCTATTATTAACTCTAATGGGTCATTAAGCTCTTGTTACATCACTAGGGGGAATCCCACCAAAACGAGACATTTTCTTCAAAAAAAAATAAAAAATAGAAGGGAGCATAGTACAATCCAAATGATATGAAAAGGCGGTCAAAGATAATTTTTCCATGTCATTGTGTGCTGAACAATTTGGGTGGGAGAGTGAAATAACAATAATTAAATGACCATGAAGCCTTTGGGATGTAATGGTTTGGCTCATTAAAGCACACAACAATCTATGTTTGGAGAGTGTATTCAAGAATTTGTAACTTCCTATGAGAGAAATAAAATAGTGCATTTATTGCTAGAGTTTTTTCTTCATTGTTCGAGGTTGTCTCCAAGGTAGAAAAAATATCTATGTGTGCTTATTTGTTTGATGTTGTTCACATTTCAATGTTTGTGTTCTAAGTTTGGCAACTAGTATCTCATGTCGTTGAAGGAAAAAACTAATTGTGCATATGGGGCATAAACAATGAAATAACATAATATTTTTTCTACTTAAGATGTGTTTTGATGAATTGCCTAGAACAATAGCTTCATTTGTTTATGAATCAATTATTTGCAATTACCACTAGTTAAAAATAACATTTAGCCTAGTCGATTTGTCAAGTGCTCAATAGGTCCAATCACAAAGAAGCAATGTCTCTTACTAACATAATGGTTGATTGATTGTAGGATGGGTACACTTGTTTACTCAACCTTCCCATCAACTTCTATGAAATGCATTGTATAAATGTGTGTGTGGATGTGTAAAATAGCAATCGGATATACCTATCTTATAACATATTGGAATTGCTTCTACAAATATAAAATCTCCTCACTTCTCAACTAAACTAATGAGTGTGCTAAATTGTCCATCTCAATTCCCTAACCAACAACTATACATAATCAACAATATAGAAACATCAAATTAACTTTTTAAGTTGTTTTACCACTTGATGGATTTGTAACAAAAACCTATTGTTATACAAAAACACTCTAACCACTCTTGGTGCATCTTGTACCTTATAGTAGAATCATTACTTTTAATTTAAAATGTTTTCAATAAAAGTTAAGAAAATCTATTTTTGTCCAATGTCAATTTCTAATACATAACAAAACTCTTTTTCCCTTTACAAGAAATTCAAATAAATGTCAATCATTACTTTTAATTCAAAATGTTTTCAATGAAAATTAAAAAAAAAAAAAACTATTTTTATAAATTTACAAAGTTCATTTTCTTTTTACAAAAAATTCAAATAAATGTCAAACATTTTTTTTTTAATTTTCAAAAGCCCATTTTTCCTTTACAAAAAATTTAAATAAGTTTGAATCATTGCTTTTACAAGAAATTCAAATAAATGTTAATCTTTACTTTTTAATTCAAAATGTTTTCAATAAAAATTAAAAAATCTAATTTTGTCAATTTCTAATACATCACAAAGTCCATTTTCCCTTTACAAGAAATTCAAATAAATGTTAAATTACCAGCAGTAACTCTGTTACACCTAAATGTTCATAATCAAACAAACATTTTCATTTGTTTGCTTTTACAATTTAAAAACATTACTTTTTCATATTTTTAAATAATTTTTTTTATTTTTTTTATAAAAAAAAATCATTTCCATTTGTTTAAATATTATATTTTTATTTGTTTAATTAGTTTAATATTTTATCTTAAAAAATATTCCATTTATATTTATATAAACATTTTTTTAAGAAAGTGGTACTATACAATACCCATTTAATACAATCTAAGTGAACTTAATGGTTAAGAAAATATATTTCTTTCTAAGAGATTACAAGTTCAAATCCATAAGAAATAAGGTATGTATATCTTTATAAAGTTTAAAAGTCAAATCACTACACAAAGTGAACTCCTAGTCTTACAAACAAAAAAATCTCATGCATCAATTTAATATCTATCATGAACCTAAAATTAAATTATTATTATTATTTAAAAATAATTTAATAATTTATAAAAAACACCAAAACTTTATCCACAATTAGTATATTTTCTAACATTAAATATAACTGCATCTAGCTTCTTAAGAAAGCAAGATTAATGATGAAGTCGTTACACCTTCTTAAGAAGGCAAGATTAATGATGAAGTAGTTACACACGAGTTGGTGTACCCACATACCAAATTGTTTGTTATTTAATATGAGTTGTACTCACATGAGTTGTTATACCCACAAACCACATTGTACAACTGGCGCCACATGCATATACATCTTATTGTCTTTTGTGTGCCTACCACTCAACTTTGAAGTACAAGCAATGATTAAGATTTAGCAAGAAGGTTCCAATAATAAGGTAAATGATGATCTTCAATTTGGTGTAACAATATGTTATATATAAATTTAAATAAATATATATATTTAATTAATTATAATAATATTAAAAAGATAGAATATTAATTTATTTTAATTTTAAATTATAAAAAATTATATATTTGATAATGATTATGATAGTTATTAATGTTCACTTTAGTATATTAGAATTTAAGAAAAAAGATAAAGAATTACTTGATTTGTTTTAGAATTTTATTTTTATGTTCAAAAAGCTTTAAGAGAAGCATTCATAAATCACCATAGTTTTGATGAGTTAAAAGGTTAGGAAGTTTATTGTTGACAAATATTTTGAAATTGAGATTTAATGTGGGTGTACAGAGGACATTCTAAGAGAAAACGTCTTTCATCTTCAACCCTCTCAGTGTCACAAAGATGACAAATTCTTTTGACCCACATAATTTTAGGATTTGTCCAACACCATGTTTCACTATGAGCTTGTGATAAAACTTCTTATTTTAGCAACATTGATTTTCTTTTTTACGCTAGTCAAAATAGATAGATACGTTTGATCTTTTATATTAGGGTTGATCACCTCCTTATAGTGTCTTAATTTTCTCTCTCTAATACTTTATCACACCACAATTTTTCCTTAAATTTAAAATTAATAATATTTGTATTATTATCATTACTATGTAGAGTAAACCCTTTCTCAATATTCCAATGATTTAGCCAAGACTTGGCATCTTTATGCCAACCCCTCTTCAACTACAAGTGGTTTTGACTAGATTTTGAAGTGACCTTTGGAAGCCTAATATCTTCCATGTTATTTATATTGTTCTTGCCCATTAAGTATCTAGTCATAGTCATTCTCTCAATGGGGGAAATATTCACTTCTATGAGGAGGATAGGATAGGGTGTATCCCCTTTATTTATAAGATTATAAGTTATAAAACGCTTTTGGATTTTCTCTTTCTCCATGATTCTCTAGAGATGTTGTAGCCCCAAACTTCACAATCATATAAGATAACATGACTGACGAGAGTCTCAAAGAGAAGTGTCTTCTTATCCCAAAGCCAAAGATTCATTGGTTTACAACTATTTTCAAGTCCACCCTCCATTTATCCTTTTCTTGATGCTATGTTTCTAGTTGAGTTTGTGATGAAGATTGATTCTTAGATATTTGAATGAAGTAACTTCCTCCAGGTTGTAATTGTCATGCATGGAATTACCGTAAATGATGTTTTTGGATTTGATTATCATAACCTTTATTTTGTCAATGTTAACAATCATCAACATAAAGAAGAAGAACGATGACTATTCTAGCTAAACATGTGCCAACACAGCCTACTTCTTCCAAGCAACCCTCCAACGTGTTGGTGCATATGCTAAAAAAGGTAAGGGACAAAAGACAATCTTGCTTAACTTCTATATTACAATCAATTTCTTCCTACCAACCCTTAGTTTTCAAAAACTTGACAATAATGTTCTCATCCAACCTTATCGCAATAGCTCTCAATTCAAAAGGAACATTTATCTCGTCCAATCTATTCTAATGGTTAGTTTCGGGCACTATGTCAAATGATTTTCTAAAGTCAACAAAGCAACAAAGGAGATTGTTTTTAAAATTGTGACACTCCTTCATAATGATCCTAAGTGTAACAAGGAACAAGGAGGTCCATAATAGAATGATAACTCCTAAATATGGCTTGTCTTTTAGCTCTTTTTCTATGGTTTTCTAGCCATACATTGATTTTATTTTCCAAAATATTTCCCTATAACTTGGCAAAATGAGGGTTAATCATAATGTTCCTATAATTAGAGGGATTTATTTTATCCCCACTTTTAAAAATAAAAACAACGAGGCTTTGAATCAAGGGTTTAAGGAAACCTTGGTTCACTGCTAAATTGAAGAGTTTGTGAATGTAAGGGATGATGATAGGCCCTCCAATTTTTAGGATCTTAGTTTGGTAGTATTCAATGTCCTTAGCTTTCCCTTTTGTGAGTTGTTTAACCCCAAACTCTATGTCATCGACAAAAAAAACTTGTTGATTCTTTTGTAGCATCAGGCGACATTCCCACTTGTGGAGTGTGGTGAAAATACCTTCCTCGTTAAGAGGGAGTGTTTATGTTTGTAGCTTCGGGCATGTATTCTCACATGACCCTGGGTGTTGGGCATGTGGGAATCGTTGTGGGCACCAGATCACACTTTCGGTTTGGTGAAAACCCCCTTGGATTTGAGTGGAGGCTTCATGGGTTTGGTGATGGGTTTTGTGGGTTTGTGTTGGGGCTTCACACCCACAAGAAAATTCTAATTTGATGTTGACTTGTGGAGCGACTTCTATGGTGACCCCCAAGGATTGTATATAAAGGAGAGTGGTCATTGTGACATTGCATATCATGTATAGAGTGTGTGGAGACATGACGAAGCTCGCATAAGTGAGTCTGCACATGTGCTAGGAGGATTGGTGATCTCGGTGTTATAGAAAGATTTGCCTCACCATTGCTATCTTGCACAGAGGGCCTTTTTCCATTTCCCTATGCAGACTTGTCATCCATTTTTGATGAATCCAGAGCTAAAATACATATTTTTCCACATATACACACCCTATCTACTATCCAACATGCGTATACGCAGGCTGCTCCACTACAACCCGCGTACATCGGGATTTGTGCCAAAAAATACAAAAATGAAATCGGGTTTCCATATCACAACAGGAGATCTCTGATCCTTGGCCTTCCATATACTGGAAACGTTCTGACTCGACCCTTCAGTTGCATTTTGAAGGCTATAAGAACACAATTCTAAGCTATGCAAAAAAGGAGAAAGCATTCAACTTTGAGAGCAAAGTTACTCTGGAGAAATTACTTCATATTGAGTTTGCATCCCTTTGTCCCTCAAGTTTGAACACAGTGTTCAACCCCCAAGCACTTTCCCTATTTCTAAGAGAACCTCATTGTCTCTTTCCTATGAGCTTGCCTTTGGTGGAGGATTGAAATGGTGGAGGCCCAGTTGGAAGGAACTTGGTTTCTTGATTTCAAACCGTGCCGACATGGAAGTCTGTAATGTTTTCGCTTTTGCTGATCATTTATTAATACAAATACTCATTTCCCGTCCAATTAGTATTGTGCAAATATATTATTATTATCCATGGGCATATTTGTAATGTTTATTAATGGATTATGTTATCTAATGTGCTAACCCCTTTACATTATCACTATATACTTGCTCTGCTTGTTTGTTGAGAACTTGTTGCAGGTACAAAGCTTTGGGTCAAAGTGCTCAACAGTGGAACATCATCAAACGTTGGAACGAGGTAGGCTTTTTTCTTATCTCACTTGCACATTGGTTTTTATAGTATATGTTGGAATTGAGTAGATTTCTGCAGTCATACCTGTCTGTTGTGGTTTACCCTAGCCATAGAGAGTTTTTCCCTCGTAACACAATTGGCGACTCCACTAGGGAACCTGCTCGAAAAAGAAACTGCAAATAATGGAGGCAAACCCGAAGTTTCGCTTACCCCCTTGTTTGCACTCTGTCAACTGAACTTTCATATTGGTCAGCAATGAGGTACACTAGTCATAGATAGTGGGTCTCGCACACTCTACTGGGTAAAACATAAGCGGCTTCGATCCCTGGTGCAACGAAGTTGAACCTGTGACCCTGGTCAATACTAGCACGATGATCTTCAGGCTGAGGTTATTTATTGCCCGGATAGGGATTTGAATTCCCACCTTGGGAGTCCCCGCTACACAGTGGGCATCGATATACTCCTCGATCTTCATCCCACTCCTTGATCCGTGTGACTTGAGGTTTACAACCTCCCCTCAGCGTGATAGACTAGTCAAGAAGTAGATGTCCTCCACTTCTATCCTCAATGGTTGTCCATCGAGGTTAAAGCTTTCGCTATGAGAGTCCCAGTAACCCACCAACATCTCAAACAAAAATAACTTGGGCCCTCATTCCTTTGAGAGCCCAAAACTTATACAAGCCACATATTTTTAGAGCTGCTTGAGCCACTGGATCTCGGTCCACAGCCACATCAACCTCGTCATGTTCTCACTCTCTCCATTCAAGTGCCATCCTGCAAAGGACAAACCAAATTTTGAGTTAGAACCCTTCTTTTTGGCCATTTGCGTACTTGTACGTGGCTTCCTTTTCATACAGTTGCATGTAGGGCTCAATATACGCCCCATGTGGTTCACACAATAGCGTATACCTCGTCATATATGCGACCAAAACAAAGGCAACTCACATACACTGAAATTCCCAATTTATGCCCTCAATAACTAAAAAACTAGAACCTAATTAAAAAATGCAATACACTGAATTTGAAGAGGGTGAGATGTAGAGTTACTTGATCCAGACGGTTCGTGATTTTGTTGCCTGATGCCCCCACAATCATCGTTTGAAGCTTGGAGGTATTTTGGTCCAAATTTCACTATTTGGGTAAAAATCAAAATGGTATAGTAATTTTTTATTTTATTACTATTTATAAGCTATTTTCACCCACTTTATATAGTTTTATGCCATTTTTTCACCTGATGGACTAATACAAGAGTGGTTTTGAGCTATTTTTTTTAGTTTTGACCCAGATTTCTTGTGGATTTCAACGTTATGATTGGTTGTTCGTCACCTCAAGTAGGTATTTTCATAACCTAGCATATAGGATAGGTATCCACTCCATCGTGCATTTTTTGCATTATCATATAAACACTGTTTTTTATGCCTTAGGTACGAACCCATTTGTTGCGACACACAAACCTTCTGTCTACTATAAGTAATGTCGCTAATAAATGGTAGAGACTTAACAAACATGGGCACCCTAGTTAGATCCTATTTTTCATTTGGTGTCCATACCAAGTTTTTTCCTTAGGACCGGGAGTCCATTATAACTTGATACATGACTTTATGATGAGCCTCATTTCTCAATTATACACATGCGGCCTTATTCCCCACGAACTCCCAAAAATGAGTCTTAATTAAGCTCTTTTCCGACTCGTATAAAAACCGAAAAGATTTCCGAGTGATTTGTCCCTTTCACACTCGTTAAATTGGATTTGAAAGGTCGTGAATCTTAGTTAAGCTCTTTTTCGACTCGTTACCAAAAATAGAAAAGATAGCCGAGTGAACTTGTCTTTTTTACACTTGTAAATTAGATTTGAAAAGACGTCTATTTGGCACAAGTTTACCCCTTTTTCACACCAAGTAGACTAGAAGCCATAAAAAAGGACATTTTTTGGTGTTAAGTTGTGATTGCATCTCATGCCCTTGCTTGCAGTATTGAGCCTTTAGTTGGTTCTCACTTTGCGTTATAAACCGTTGCCTAAGAAATTTTTGCATCCTCAACCAAGCAGAGCCTTTGTTATATCCTTCGCAATTTCACACCCTATACCCTGGAGGGAACATCACCCCGAGTGTCCATCTCCCACATGCATTTCCTTGCATTGAGCATAGGTACGTTCCAATACTGGAACTAGTTTTGCTTACTTGGGACACTCGTTTCCTCCTTTGTATCATAACATTCATTTGTTATGAAAAAACAAAAAAAGACGGGCGGGAAGGGAGTACTATATTATAATTGGCAGCAGTTGTGTCGCCTTTGAACATAGCACAAAATGATTGAGTCCTTGTGTCATCATAATTTTGAGTTTAGTAAGGCCTTAGGAAGTTGATCTCGTTACAGAGTTTTCTCTACCAACTGGTTACTCTTCCAGTCCCTATAGAGAACATTATTGATGCCTCCTGCATCTAATTGTCACATCATTTGAGTCTATGCTGCCAGAGTCCACCATATGTCTCATGCTCTTGTTCAAAGGAAGTCTATCAACCTGTGTCAGCCATTCCTCATAACTCTTGACTTTGCATGTCGGCCATACCCTCAATTTGTCTCAAAATCACATGATACTATGGTCTTATCATGCACCATGTCCCTACTTTCATCATTGGTAGGTCACCTTGAACCCAGGAATTGACATTTCATCATTGGTCGTTGACTAGGTGGTTTCCCTTATGTTTGACGGTAAGACATCTATTCACACTTTGGG
This sequence comes from Picea engelmannii, assembly GCA_009831015.1. Taxonomy (NCBI): domain Eukaryota; kingdom Viridiplantae; phylum Streptophyta; class Pinopsida; order Pinales; family Pinaceae; genus Picea; species Picea engelmannii. The sequence continues at coordinate 1,001,099 of ML792735.1, forward strand.
ATTTGTGCAATGTCTTGGATGCCATTTAGCCTTATTGGTGGTTTCCTTGCCTTTCTGAGCAGTTTTCATCATTGGTTGCTTTTCAGAGGGTCTTTTTCGTGTACCGCTTGCATTTGGCACACGCGAAAGACGCAAAGGGTCGTGGGTTTGTGAACCTGTTCTTCATTTGATCCCCACCAAATTATGAAGCTCCTGCTTTACTCCTCATGCTGACTGATGAGAGATTCCTTAACTCTCTCCTTTCAGCGGGTCTCTTTCCATCGACTTCAGCTCATTTATTCTGGATATGGGACCTATATTTTTATGAGTACCTTGAGACTTGTAGTCATTAGTGGCAGGTTCTCTCACCATTGACAAATGAGAATACATCAATGTCTCTTGATCAATGGATTCCTCAGGTGTTCGACATCGACTCCTTTATTCATACTTGTAGGAATGTAATCGATGCCTTGATACCTACTTTCATTATTGGTAGGTTGTCTTGTGTTTGTTAACAGTATACCTCAATGATCGGTAATCAAACGATGTCTCATTGTGTTCGACCTCAACTCCTTTATTCACATGATGTAAACTTGCACCTTTAGCGTATGTGTAGAAGACTTGAAGACATCACTATGTGGTCATCGCTTTCCTGAGCGGTTGCTTCCTTTTCATTGGACCAACACCTATTTGACGACATCAGATTATACTCCATCATATACAGATATCTTCATATTGGTTTTGAGACTAGTTCTACTAGGCCTTGTTCGTGATTATGACAGTTTTGGCATATAATCACATTTGTATTTGCCTATTCATGGCCACAAACACATATTTGGTATATTTTCCACATGGATCTGCATTGTATTCTATTGGCAGCCATGTATGTAAAGTCAACACAAAATGTAATGAGAAACTAATCTTTCCATCTAGGTTTACGCCACTCCACTTCTGGGTTATTTATAACGTATTTCGGCCATCGCAGATACTCCTATGATCTCACACATTAGGGGGAATCTGTTATAGCAATATTTGCCTCACCATTCCTATCTTGCACAGAGGGACTTTTTCCATTTCCCTATGCAGACTTGCCATCCCTTTTTGATGAATCCAGAGCTAAAATACATATTTTTCCACATATACGTGCCCTATCTACTATACAACATGTGTATACGCAGGGTGCTCCACTACAGCCCGTGTACATCGGGATTTGTGCCAGAAAATACAAAAATGAAGTCAGGTTTCCATGTCACGATAGGATATCTCTGATCCTTGGCCTTCCATATACTGGAAACGTTCTAACTCGGCCCTTCAGTTGCATTTTGAAGCCTATAAGAACACAATTCTGAGCTATGGAAAAAAGGAGAAAGCATTCAACTTTGAGATCAAAGTTACTCTGGAGAAATTACTTCATATTGAGTCTGCATCCCTTTGTCCCTCAAGTCTGAACACAGTGTTCAACCCCCAAGCTATTTCCCTATTGCTGAGAGAACCTCATTGTCTCTTTCCTATAAGCTTGCCTTTGGTGGAGGATTGAAGTGGTGGAGGCCCAATTGCAAGGAACTTGGTTTCTTGGTTCCGAACCGTGTCGACACGGAAGTCTGTAATGTTTTCACTTATGCTAATCATTTATTAATAGAAATACTCCTTTCTCGTCCAATTAGTATCGTGCAAATATATGATTATTATCCATGGGCACATTTGTAATGTTTATTAATGGATTATGCTATCTAATGTGCTAACCCATTTACATTATCACTATATACTTGCTCTACTTGTTTGTTGAGAACTTGTCGCAGGTACAAAGCTTTGGGTCAAAGTGCTCAACAGTGGAACATCATCAAACGTTGGAACGAGGTAGGATTCTTTCTTATCTCACTTGCACATTGGTTTATATAGTATATGTTGGAATTGAGTAGATTTATGCAGTCATAGCTGTCTGTTGTGGTTTACCCTGGCCATAGAGATTTTTTCCCTCATAACACTCGGCAAAGGGGAAATTTGTAAGGTGGTGATTCTGACCCAAGAGAGAGGAACGAAGAAGGTCACATGTGTGATTGATTTTTTCATACCATACACGATTTGCAAGAGGACGAAGTGCGTATATACGCGAGTTGCAGAAGGACAAATCACGTATAGAGTATAAGTGATTTGCAGTGGAGAAAACTGCATATGTCCATAGGTTTCCAGTTGGTGAATCACGTATCTGAGTTTTTGGACAGATACAGATCCATACACACTGACAGGTGACGTCAATAGGTCGTACAAGTGGTCTACAACAAATTCGTGTGCAGAGCATAGTCCCAGATATTAGTGAGGTTTTCTTTTCTAGTTTGTATGCTCAATGGAGAACATGGTTGTTCTCAGTTTTGGTGACTTTGGAGGACAAGGTTGTCCTCATATTTTGGTGACATTGTATTGGTTGGGAGGGTTGGTTTTTCCCTCAGGATTTCTTATGGTAATCATATTAGAGAACTGAAATTGTGTCTCATGTGTATTGAGGATTCATCTATGATCTTTGTGTTTCTGTTGCATATGTTTTCAGTCAATAATTTTAGTGTAAATTTTTTTGGTGATAACAATTAGGGTTTTACTGTTAGATTGTTATGAAACAATTTTCAGATCTGAAATTAGTCAATTAGAGTTGCATGCGAAAATTGACTCTTCTTCCTCTGTGGAAAGGGTTTGAATGTTGTCCACAACATTGAGGGATTTGTACAACTTTTAAAGGTAGGAATCACAATCTCTAAAAGTAGTCATATTGTTTCCTTTACTTTTACGAGTTAGAATTTCTTAGGATCTATCTTAGAGAGGTGTAATAGCTTCTCTTGCTATCTATTTATATAGTACATTTTTTATTTTAATTAGGGCTTTGTACCTATTTATCTTGTTGAATTTTAGGGATTTATTAGAAGCATCTTTAAAGGATTTTCTAACAATCTTACACCCTTTATCATACAAAGCTAGATTAGTTCTATTTCCTTTTTACTCAATACCTTGATAGAGAACTTGTTAATGGAAGAAGAGAGGGTTATCATAAAATTATAATAAAGGTTTCCAGTATTGTCCTTAATTCATATGAGATTTAATTCATTATTTAAATCCTTTGGAAAAAATCAACTTTATTTTTGTTGAGGATCAAGTGCTTTTGGTTATTAGAATTCTCTTCTATGGGGATTCTTGTATGACACGGTTTAGGGTTATGGTTGAAGGTCTATGATTTGAGTCAGGCTCATGGTCGTTTAAGATGTCAAAATTTACTGATTGGTTGTAAATGGAGATATCAAATATCACATCATCTAAGACATTGCTACCAAGCCCTTGAATACAAGTCATTCGGTTGGATTTTGGCCACACCATTAGACCATTGCAAATTATTAGATCTTGAGAACTACATAGCATGATCAACTCAGGCTCGAGCAAATTTTCAACCAAGTCTTCGGATTTTCTTTTGTATCTACTAGCTAAAACAAGGTCCACATCTAGCCATAGAGGATTAGGGTTGGAATCATTGCTTAAAATAATAGCTTGGTTAGTTCCCATTCTAGTCGTTTGTTAGGGAAATTTTGAGGTATAAAATGAGCCTCCTAAGAGATATAATAAAAAATTATGAGTTAGTCATTTTGTGGGGAAGATATATTTACAACTTAACTTTTGCACTATTATCTATGTAACTATGGTTATGGTTAAGTTAAGCTGGAAAAAAACTATAAATAAAACTAATAATTTATTTATTTATATGACTAGATATAAAATATTTTTGAATTTATGAATCACTTTTAATAAGAAATATAATATTCATAAAGTAGTGCTCATATAATAAATATTTTACTATTTTTTGAATATAACCCATGTGATGAATCATACATTCACTTTTTTAATTGGGAGAATATAAAGTGTGACTAATTATAAAAATGAATACATAAATTATATTCACAAAATCAAATTAATTAAGAATACTTGCCTATGTTTTTTTTGTAAGTTAGAGTAATGTAGATTCTTGTAAAAAAAAATACATGTGTCTAAGATGCAAATAACCAGTTGGTCGCAGTGCCTAGAAGGGAAACCACTGCGCCGGATAACCAAAAACTAATATGGCCATATGTTTAAAAATAGTATGACTCTCGTGCCCAGTTGGGAAACCACCATCACCATAGACAATCTGCTAAGAATAGACTATACTACTGGGCCGCGCAAGGCCGAGCTATATAATGGCAAGAAAAACAATGCATTTCCTAAAAACCTGGGCCAAGACGCAATCCTGCGAAAACCTGCTTCGTCGGTGCTTTTCCTTTCCCACGTTCTGCGATGGCCTGTTGAAAATCATGCATGAACATCATCATGGCGTCCACCCTTCTCCAGCAGTCTTCTTCCCGGTTATGTGCGTCGAGCGTTGCCAGTTTGATCTCCTCCAAGTCTTTTTTCAACAATTTGATATCCTCCAAGTCCTTTTTAATGGTGCTCGGGTTATGAAATATTTTTGTTTGGTTCGCACACCTAGCACAGGAGGGGTTGGGGTGGGTGGAGATCGGAGAGGAGGAGGAGGAGCCCAGGGGGGAGGTGAAAGGGAATCGAGGGGGGGAGGGACGAGGAGGCGCAAAACCAAGTGAATTCCCATGCAAATCGAACCACTTGACCCTACAGTCATAGGGGTTCGAGAGGGGGGAGAGATTGCAAGGTGGTTGGTTTTGTTCATCTACGAGGATAGGTGCAAGAGGAGGAGCTGCGCCAGGGGGGAGGTCTACGAGGAGAGTTTTAGGGGTCGGGGCTGACAGGAGTTCATCTGGGACTTTTGGGAAAGCTGCGTGAAAAGCTTCACGAGGCTTGACAGGATCATTTGGAATGTCTGAGGCCGATGATTTCCTTCCACGGGCCAAGTACCAGCCTACCCCCCACTTTGTCTTTCCCCAGGGTCTTGGCATCGTGAGAGGTGACCTCCAACACCTGATAGGAGCCCACGAAGAATCGCACCAGAGCTCGAAAACGAGGCGGAGGGAGACGAGAGCTCTTGATAGTTGGCGTTTCGAAATGGAAGTAAGAAGTTGTGGCTCCAAAAGTCCCCATAACGTCAAGAAGAAGAAAAATCCATTGTGAGAGATGAAGCGACGTGAAGGAGCTTATGCATGGCGCCATGAAGATGCACGAGTTGTAGAGCTCCCAGGGCAAGTGAACAATGGATTTCAAATGAGAAGTGGAGGGTGGTGGCAGGTAACGTAAAGACTTGAAAGGACCGGGGATGGGATGTGGCAAAGGGCATACGCCAGGTGGCTTAAGGAGTGGCCAAGTGGCGGCTAGTCTAAGTGGAGTTTTCATATCAAGAGAGCACCCCATCCAGGGGAAGAATACTTGCCTATGTTATAAACTATTTATTCATATATTAATTTAATTAATATATGAATATGTGAAAGTTGTGAATACTTGGTTTCAAGTATCGATATATTATTTTTAAGTAATATAAATTTGTAGTTTCCACGTAAATAATATATATGGATATTTATATATTAGTTAAAATAATATTTAGACACCTATAAGGTTTTCAGCTAGATGGGTGCAGAGACCTATTGAGCACTCAACACACCCTAAAAAAGCCTATGTCAAATTTTACTTTTTGGGTACCACCTTATTTTTGCACTGTCTAATTAGACCTCAGTATGAAGCATGTTGCCTTTGCTTATCATTTTGTTTTCCATTTAATTCTTTCAAAGTTTGCTTGAGCATGCAAAAACCATTAACTTAAAATACTAATATCTAAATTAGAGAATTGACAATCAAAACTTTCCCCGACATGATTAAGGAATTCGACATCGGAAAGGATTAAGAGTGAAATAAAACGCTAGAGAGAACCGAAGTTGTCGAGTCCCGATCTTTGTCGGTGTTTGTAGACGCGAGATTTATTTCGTGACAAGCATCATTGATGATCGATCCCTTTGGCATCATCTAACGACTAAAAGAGTACATGCTCATGAAGAATGGAATGATATCACCGATCACCGACTTCTGAAACGTTTTCGACATCGGGGGTTTTCGAGTATGATAACCCACAAAGGAACTACGCGATGAAACTATCTTTGAGATCAGATCCCCGATAACTTCCGACATCGGTGATTTTTTTGAAGGATAGCCTGTGGAGAACGTGATAAGTCAACCCCCGATCACTAACCCCGATACCTTTCGGCCTCGACAATCCCAGGTTATTTTAATGAATGTCTTATGTTGAAATACATGACTCTGACTGAGATATACGATCAAACCACATGTCATATGTTGCCCGAGTGATCAGACATATGATCTAGTTTTCCCTGGAGTCGTTATTAGCTCCTGACACCCATGTCGCACCCCAAACCAGTTTTACCACGTCAACATCGTACGACGAAATTCATCGGCATCAAAAAATTTCTGAGGAGGATATTGACGAAAACATGCATAAGGATATCGTCGATTCTCGATCTGCCTACTAAGAAAACGAAGCGATGAGACGTTTTAGCTCTAAGAGACACTAGATACGACACATTTAAAGGGTTAATTAATTCCAGAATCTCACATTAGTTTCTAATTCGTGCGCAAATCAAAAGGACCATTTGAACATGCTGATACAGTGCATCTCCCTCCATGCCTCTGCCGTCAACCCGCTTATAATTTATTTGCAAAGATTTTGCGGTAGATTGTTTTGAATTTCACCCATTACTTGTATTAATTGGTTGATACAACTGGTAGGATCTCTCCCGTTATATTCTTTTGAGTCATTGTCAATGTCAGGCTGCTATATTAAAGATTTTTAATTACCTGAAAACACTGAATTGTCAAACCAGGGTAAGTGAACTTAGAGCTGCTACACTGTATGTGCTGGTAAGATTCTAATTCCTATCTAAAGGTTATTCTGAGAAGAAAACACAAACTTACTCTTAGAAACTGAACCCTAATGATTATCTTGAAACTAATCATCACTTGTTTAATTCATCAAATGAAAACAGTTCTGAGTTTAAGTACAAGTACTTCTATTTCTGATCCAATGTAATCTCCCAAGACTATCTACCATTAGCTTAATCATCTAATCATCATCATATCTATCTTGACGCAACCTGCCCCTCAGCGAGCAGCCGCTCCCACCAGGATCTTCTTCTGCCACGGGCCCGAAGAGTCAAAGTACTCTTCCTCTCCTCTCGGGAGTCCACCACCCACAGTAGGCTCCTTCCGCTGTTTTCCCTTCGGATATCGGGAACTCGGACTTCGCGGTCTCGCGGGCTCTGCGAGCACAACCACAAGCAATTCAAAAGCCCTAACCCTGATGGTCAACGGTCAACCCTTTCGGATGTCGGTATATCGCGACTCGGGAGTTCGCGCCTCCTGATGCACAAGGTCACAGACCCTGCCAAACCCTGAATCCCGACTCCTCAGGATCCTGCTCCACGTGTCCTCCTGGAGATCGACGGCTCCAGTTGACTCGGGAATCGCCGGTCGCGATTTCGAAGAGTATAAACCTCTTACCTCTGGGAACGCCGAACGCCGAACGCCGAACCCCGACTCCAAAGGGATCCTATGCCACGTGTCCCTTCTCCGATCGACGGCTCAGATTGATCTCGGGAATCGTCGGTCGCGATTTCAAAGGGGTTGGGCCCTTGCCTTTCCAATCCCCGAAAGCTGATACCCCGAAGCCCGATGGGCTTTGATCCTTCCTTGCCTGAGCTTCCAGCTATCTTCCGCGCAACTCTTCCACGATCGGGCGGTCCTCGGGATTTCGGATTTCTCCTCGACAACTCCAAGTCGTCGATTCTCTTTCTCTTGAGAATCCTTCGTTCGCCACCTTCGTCCTGTGCAACTGAAACAAAGGGGCTATCCCTCCTGAGCTTTTGTCAACTCAGACTCCTTAAGGGCTTCCTCGAGCACGTTCACTGGGCTCGTTCTTCACCCACTTCCAAAAGTGATGAAGTCCTCTGGGTTCTGTGCGCTCACACTCGCAACAGCTTCAATCGAATTCTTCTGGGTTCTGTGCGCTTACGCTCGCGACAGTTTCAACCTTCCCCTTCTCAGACTTGCTGCTGAAACTCAAATTCTACCGGCACTTATCTGCCCGGCTCGAATAACTCAAACCCAACTCTGAACGAAGTGAGAATGAAAGTTCAACTATTTAGCCTCCTCGATGCACTCTATGCGGAGGGATTCGACTGCCTCTATGCAGGAATCTCCTGGCCTAAACAGAGAAACAATGGGAACTCATTCCTTCATTCCCTCAGGTTTCGACCCTGATACGCAATTATATACGCAGCGTATAACAGATAAGCATAGAAAGAAGCAAACATGCAAAGGCACAATATCAACAACACACAGAGATCAAACACGTCCATGGAATTGAATCAAAGCTCTTCCTATTAATTCAATATCTGTACATGGAGGTTCTTCACAGACTCTCTGCTCTGTTCTTATCTTCTCTATGCTGGAATGTGTCTAATACAATGATACCAGAGAAGGTGTCTATACTCCGTTTTCCCTCTTGAAAGAAAACTGTCTAATCTATAGTTAATTATTCTATATACTTGCATTAAATTTAAGTAAATGCCTCATCTACCTAAGGACGAGAGCTTATCCGCTCAAGGTTCGTTACATATACAAAGTGCGCTTCATCACATCAGATATTAATGTTTGGCGCAGGCAAGTTCAATGTTCCCAAAATTTGAATGCTGGCGCTCTCCAGCTGTTCCTTTGCCCCCACGCGCTGGCTCGCTTGATTTAGTGAGCGATGCTCTTGCATCATACTCCTCGGCTCAAAAGATTTCATGGGATCCTGTCCATGAGCTCTTGTACAGTCTGCCCATGCTTCTGAATCACTGCCTCTGTCTCCCAGCTGGAATCCTCCATGGGGTGGTTCTTCCATTTCACCAGGTATTCAAAATACTGCTTTCTCCTGGTCTTCATGCCTACCCTTTTGTCCAGTATGCACTCCATCTGAGGCCCCTGTGCCACTGGTAATTGCTCCTGCCAATTTATGACTGGTTCCTCAACATTTCCCGCTCCTGCATCTTCGACTTTATATGGGTATAAATCCGAAATATTGAAA
>ML792735.1:1014440-1041136 GCA_009831015.1 Picea engelmannii
GGAACGCCTGTCTGCCTGCAGCTCGTCCCACCATAAGGCTGCATGTCCCTTCAACTTGGTGACAGCATGTCTCACCTTCTTGTCCTCTTCGATGTCTTCGTAATCGAAGTAGGTGTCGAGTGCCCGGATCCAATCCAGCAACTCTTCTGCATCCAGGCTTCCCTCGTAAGCTGGAATGTCCATCTTCACCTTTGCACTCATCCTGGCGATAGCCTTAATTAACCGCTCATTTGCTGCATCTTCTGCTGCGAATCCACTTTGCGGTACAGCCTCAGCTTCACCTTCGGAGTCACTCAGATCTCCTGGATTTACCGTGCACCTCTGCGCTGCTTCCATATCTTCCATTCTAGCACGAAGATTTCGTACTTCCCTTTCCAACTCTATATTCTGTCCATGACTGCTTCCTTCCCTAGACACTTCCCTCTCCCCCTCTGGGTCGGGTGATCGCCTACCTCTTCTCGGTGGCATTATGTCTTCTCTTCCTCTCTGCTACAGAAAACAGAGAAAACTTTGGCTCTGATACCACCCTGACGCAACCTGCCCCTCAGCGAGCAGCCGCTCCCACCAGGATCTTCTTCTGCCACGGGCCCGAAGAGTCAAAGTACTCTTCCTCTCCTCTCAGGAGTCCACCACCCACAGTTGGCTCCTTCCGCTGTTTTCCCTTCGGATATCGGGAACTCGGACTTCGCGGTCTCGCGGGCTCTGCGAGCACAACCACAAGCAATTCAAAAGCCCGAACCCCGATGGTCAACGGTCAACCCTTCCGGATGTCGGGATATCGCGACTCGGGAGTTTGCGCCTCCTGATGCACAAGGTCACAGACCCTGCCAAACCCCGAATCCCGACTCCTCAGGATCCTTCTCCACGTGTCCTCCTGGAGATCGACGGCTCCAGTTGACTCGGGAATCGCCGGTCGCGATTTCGAAGAGTATAAACCTCTTACCTCTGGGAACGCCGAACGTCGAACGTCGAACCCCGACTCCAAAGGGATCCTATGCCACGTGTCCCTTCTCCGATCGACGGCTCAGATTGATCTCGGGAATCGCCGGTCGCGATTTCAAAGGGGTTGGGACCTTGCCTTGCCAATCCCCGAAAGCCGATACCCCGAAGCCCGATGGGCTTTGATCGTTCCTCGCCTGAGCTTCCGGCTATCTTCCGCGCAACTCTTCCACGATCGGGCGGTCCTCTGGATTTCGGATTTCTCCTCGACAACTCCAAGTCGTCGATTCTCTTTCTCTTGAGAATCCTTCGTTCGCCACCTTCGTCCTGTGCAACTGAAACAAAGGGGCTATCCCTCCTAAGCTTTTATCAACTCGGACTCCTTCAGGGCTTCCTCGAGCACGTTCACTGGGCTCGTTCTTCACCCACTTCCAAAAGTGATGAAGTCCTCTGGGTTCTGTGCGCTCACACTCGCAACAGCTTCAACCGAAGTCTTCTGGGTTCTGTGCGCTTACGCTCGCGACAGTTTCAACCTTCCCCTTCTCAGACTTGCTGCTGAAACTCAAATTCGACCGGTACTTATCTTCCCGGCTCGAATAACTCAAACCCAACTCTGAACGAAGTGAGAATGAAAGTTCAACTATTTAGCCTCCTCGATGCACTCTATGCGGAGGGATTCGACTGCCTCTATGCAGGAATCTCCTGGCCTAAACAAAGAAACAATGGGAACTCATTCCTTCATTCCCTCAGGTTTCGACCCTGATACGCAGTTATATACGCAGCGTATAAAAGATAAGCATAGAAAGAAGCAAACATGCAAAGGCACAATATCAACAACACACAGAGATCAAACACGTCCATGGAATTGAATCAAAGCTCTTCCTATTAATTCAATATCTGTACATGGAGGTTCTTCACAGACTCTCTGCTCTGTTCTTCTCTTCTCTATGCTGGAATGTGTCTAATACAATGATACCAGAGAGGGTGTCTATACTCCGTTTTCCCTCTTGAAAGCAAACTGTCTAATCTATAGTTAATTATTCTATCTATTTGCATTAAATTTAAGTAAATGCCTCATCTACCTAAGGACGAGAGCTTATCCGCTCAAGGTCCGTTACATATACAAAGTGTGCTTCATCACATCAGATATTAATGTTTGGCGCAGGCAAGTTCAATGTTCCCAAAATTTGAATGCTGGCGCTCTCCAGCTATTCCTTTGCCCCCACGTGCTGGCTCGCTTGATTTAGTGAGCGATGCTCCTGCATCATATCTAAACCATAAAAGAGAGATCATTTTTAAAAACCTTTTAATCTAAGCTTCAAAAACAGTTCTAAATCTAACCACAGGTGAAACAAATAAATGTCCTATTTACCCTAAAGGTACTGGAAGCTTCCTTTAATCCGACTATAAGCTAACTATCCTAATAGAATAAGGTAAATATAAACTCGCATTCCCTTTAAATCATGATCAAACTGAAAACTAAAAACAGACTATAAGCTAACTATCCTAACAAAACAGAGTAAATCTAAACTCGCATTCTCTTTAAATCATGATCAAACTGAAAACTAAACACAGAGCAAATCTAGGTTAAGCACTTGGTTCATTCTTCAAGTTCTACAGGGATAAATAACGCATTCAACATTCATCAATCTATGAGATGATATCAAACTGAAAATGATCTAACCGAAGAATGGTTAAGCAAGAATCTAACAAAGTAATTCCAAACTCAAAACTAACTTTCATGCAGATTCTAAAACTGAAAATAAACTAACTCTACTGTGGAAAAGAGACAGCGAATTGAACCTGTTGGCAGGCCCAACCAAGAGGTGCAATCGCCCTAAAACGAAACCAGAGCTACTCAGATCATTCCATGCAAAAATTGTTCATACTTCACGCTCCATAATTCATAAAACAACTCAAATCATTTAACAACGAATAACATAACACATAACAAATTGTATTATCAGAAATCGTATCGCATAGCATATTGTAACCAACGTTTCTTGAGAGAGATCCCATTTTATATAGATCCTCTCCAAAATAGTTTTAAACATAGGTGAATTAATCTAAACAGATCTCAAATCTGAAAATGACTCATAGTCAGTTAAAACGAACTTCACAGCTTCATGACACGCGGTGTCAAGAAGCGTGGATCATAAAGCATTTTAATAAAACAGTTCTACAATCTCGCCCTGAGTCAACATATTGAGTTATGACTCAATCAATCATATGAATCGGACTGTCAATCCACTCTGGCCATGTCGTGCAAGTCTTTGGCATCTTCTTTGGCATCTCCACTAAGTGTGAGTCGGTACCTGGTACTGATAAGTTTTGTTTCAAAGGAACAATACCTAACTCATGTCACATTAGTATCAACATTACTTTAAAATATCAAAATACATTAAAAATAACTTGAATCATGGGAATACCTTGAATAGCCCCATTTAGTTGTAAAAGGATGTCAAATGTGTCATGGTAAGGCCAGAAGGAAATGATACTAGATATGAAAATGGAGGTATATTTGACATGATATAGGCAAAAATATAGTCAAAATTGGAGACTAACAGTCAAAAAGGTTATTATGTGCGTGAAGGAGTTCGAAACATCCAAAGGAGCGAGATGAGCAGTCCAAGGATAGCTTCCAAGGCCCAGTGAGTATTAAACAATAGTTTAGCAAGCGTTACAGGTATGTACCGGTCTATGGATGTTTTTTTTCTTCATTTCATATGTTTTTTTCCAATGTCACTCTCTACACTTGCCTAAATTATCTTTTTCGGTTGCAGGAACGATGCCTCCGAAGAAACCCACCACCAGGAAATCTCCAAGAGAACCAAAACTACAAGAACCATAGGTGGGAGAAGGTTCCTCCCCATTGGTTGCAAGACAACTGGAATTTGCTCCAAAGCCGATGCACGTCATCAAAACAACCACCAAGAAGGCTTTCGTTCAACCCTCGGCCTTTGGGGACACAGAGGCAAACATTGGGACCAAGACAATATTTCTGCACTGGGAATAACTTTTCAAGAAAATCAAGTGGGAGGAATTCCCTAAATAAACCCCGCACAACGATCCTGATACAAGAAGACTCGACGACGAAGTCCTCCTAAATTTATGAAAGGCGTATTTGCACATGGTGGTGAGTAGGACTCTAATATTCCCCTGCACCGAACTCCTGAAATGGCTTATCAATCATAGTGACACACAAATATGTTTGATTAATGACGACAACGGTGAGTCTGTCGGGGTTTTCCTCCCAGTGGAAGTTCAAAATTACTACAAGCTCGGAGAGCCGGAGGAGCGGTTGAACACTGATTTTGTTTTGAGTTTCTATGAGAAACACGACACCAGCAAGGTGATGGCTTCCTAGTGGAGAGAGGATAAAAAATTCACCAATCGGACCTATGACTGGTACCCGATGACCAACCTAAGAGAGCCTTACATCTATCCAATGACCCTCCTCTGCCAATTGCATGGGGAGAAAGATTGCTCCAGGTTTTCAGAGGCTTGGATGCCTCTAGCTTATATTGTAGCTATTTTTGAAATAGGTTTCAACTAGGGTGCAATCATCTCCAAACAACTGAGCACTTGCATACGACAAGCTCAAATGTCGAAAGAGGGAGAAACCCCTTCCTTTTATATGGCCTCTTATCTATTGGATGTCATATTTTCCAAGAACTTCTTTGTCGAAATGAACTTAAGCTGGCACGCCTAAGAACTCCCAATCCATGTATATTTCGGCATCTTGTGGGAAAACATGTACAGGAAATCCTACTCTCTCAACTGTGATCAGTTTATCGCACATATTTATTTCTTTCAGTTCAAGAAAGAGTGCCCAAGGATATCAGATGTAGCCAAAAAGGTTGTATCAAAAGTTGGCCATTGGTATTTGAATGACCACGATACCTACATCGGGGTTTTCAACGCCATCGGAGCACCCCATCTGTTACCTGTATATGTCCTCGATCGACTAGTAGTAGGGGGAATCTGTTATCAGACCATCCTGCAAGGTTATAATGCTACTTTGGTAAAGGATAAGAAGTGGGCCTTCATACCCTATGGATTTCATATTGGTTTCTACATGGTAAAGGACACCATGCAGGACAAGCAAGAAGGTTTAAGCCAATTGGAGTTCTAATTCCAGACTGGCCGTTTTCACAAGCATGACCCCAAGGGTATGGTCCTGAAGCATGCATCACAAGTATCATCCTGCTAGCCATATGCCCATGATAGGTTTGAGGATGAGATCTTCAACGAAAATGCTCAAAGTTGGGATGAGGTGGTGGCAAGGATGGATGACCCTAAAGAAAATAGGTTTAAGGCCATGTGTTGGGATGAACAAGAAACAATATTGGAACAATCGGCTCAAGAAATGCTTAGGGCCAGCGAAGAAAGGATAGCACCTAAATCAGTCGAAGCGGTGGAAGCTCCTCAAGAAGCCACCGAAACAACAAAGATTTCCTAGGTAACCCCAATACAAGACAAGAATTTCCCCGAGGTTCAGGATGCACAGGAGAGAGGGGCACTCATGTATCAACAAGCCTAGAAGATAATGAATCAGATGACGGATAACCCAGACCTCATCAAGTTTCCAAGGCTTCCGACCAATAGCCCAAAAGAAAGCCCGGCGGGGCCAAGCGACCCTGATTTCATGAACCTTGATAACATCAACGGGCTAGATGACCCTGAATCCACAATGCCACTGGTGTATCACTAGTAGGTGTGACGACTCAACCAGAGATAGGTCGAGTATCAGTAGAAACAAGCATGCCTAATCCTTTAAGTGAGTTTATAAATATATATAGTTATGACGAAATCCTGAAGGCATCTCGCAGGACCCCTGTGCATGTCCCAGAAGAAAAGGAACCTGAGAAGCCTTCTTCTCCTACTCCCGAGGTCCAAACCCAAGAGATCCGACAAAAAGAAAAAGAAGTTGAAAGTGGCCTCGACACAAGGAGACCCGAGGAGACAATTCGAAAGACAAGTCAGAACCAAATGAGCTAAGGGAAGGATCCCCGCTAAAGGAAATCAACGATTCAACAACCGATGAACAAGTAAGTATCGAGTATTTTCCCGACACCTCTATTCTACTCAATACTCATATCCCTGACAAATGACACACAGAGGCCAGGCCTTCAGAGCACAATGAGAAAGTTCAAGAACCCGATCTTGAACAAGTATACACCACCAGAAATTTGGGAAACACGCTCACATGGGGTGATCAACAGATTCCTGAACTTGTGAATGAGGTAGCTAATATTTATGCGATCTCCTATGATCAAAAGAGGAAGGCCATCGTCCATAGAACTACAAAGAAAAGGAGGGTCACATTGGATCGCTCCATCCTCATCACTACAGAGGAAAACTTGATAAACACGGAAAATGTCAGAACATCTGAGCTCCTCGGTGTGGGGATGGCGTTCTCGGATGCCACCCTAGACAGAGCCAAATGAGATGAAAATAAGTTGGTCGCTGCCCTGAAGGAACTAGAACATTTGCACCACCTGGCTGAATACTATCAGGGCGCCACTCAGACCATGATATACCTGAGAAGCAAGTTTGAAGAAGCTTACAACCAATTCAAAAAAGAGAGGCACCTTTTTACTGTAAAGATAGATGAGCTCTAGGAATTCACTCTCATGGCACTCACAACGTGCAAGGATATGGAGCGGTGGCAGTTCAACAGGGTTGGGATAAAGAAGAACACAACATCTATATGATGGGAAAAAGAAGTCTTGATCGCATGAAGCGATCAACCGGGTATTGGGATAAGATGTCTCAGGAACCACACTAAGAAATTCAAGACTAGTGGGCAAAATGTGAGAAATATTGGGGGGAAATTAATAAAGCAATAAAGGATATCAGACTCCCCAAATTTGGCAACCCCGACAACTTCATCGACTTGTGTGACATAGTCGAATCGCATACCAAGCAAGATTTATTATGGGTCGAAGAGCTAGCGAAGGTGACCGACACAACGCCAGAACAAGTGAAAATATTAATGGAACATCCGATTAGATCTCAGACCATGCTACAACAATTAAACACCAATCTAGTGAAGTACTGAGTGCAAGTAGTGGAGGTCAGAGAAATTTACACAGCTCCGGTGGAACAACACAAATTTCCATGGGACCAAACTTGTGAGTTGTTTATTAGTTGGTCAGAGTATGAGAAAAGTCACCCTTTCAAGTGATATCTTGAGTCGACTGTTAAAGAAACTGTTAGAAGAGGACGCCACATGGTGAATTTTGTTTTGTTTAAACTACACAACCGTTATTTTCAGTTGAATTTTATGTTATAAATAAGAACATCGACCAATTAGTTAAGGGTCGATGGTTGTTGCAAGCACTCTTTCTTTCTAGTTGTTAAGAATTATTTTGAAGATGCCTTTAATTGAGAAGTCCTTCTGGACCAAAGACAAGTTATTTTCGTCAAATGCATGTGATTGGATGTGGAGAAGAACTATTTCCTATCTCGTTTCATGAATGATGTTGTAATGAGTAAGAGTTATTTAATCTATTTTCAAGTTATCTGGTGCAATATTTTGTTGTTCTTTACTTTAATGATGAAGATGAATTGTTGTGTTATTATGTGATGGATGATTGAGTAGGTGAATTATTTTTCTTTCCATTGTCTTATCGCATATGTGTTTTCTGTCTGGTAATTAGTTTCTTAGACAATAATTGGATGCTCACATGGTTAATGTATGAGTACTAGGCTTGTGTTATAAATTTGTCGTCTGCATGCTTGAGAAACAGGATATCCCAAGTTCAGCCTCTTCCCCAGTAGTTAGAACTTAGTCTTGTTTTATTGCCAAGTTGGTTTATACCGACTTACATCTCATATTGGTCCCACCCAAGAGAAAATACAAAAAGAGATAGTCCAAACTGAAGGAAGAGCCTTCACAAGAAAACATAAAGCCCATCGATAAATTGGTCGGATCGCAAGATCTGGAGAACTATTCCACTATTAAACGTTGCAGAGTCTAATTGGGCCTCGATGGCTGGTTTGGTTCCTACTGTTGAATCAAGGGATCTAGGACCCATCAACAGAATTGGTGCTAGAAGGAGGGCCAATAATGAATGGCTGGATATATATTTTACATAGTATTTCAAACAACCTATAGATTGAAAACAACCCACATGCATGGCTAGTCATTCCCAAGACAGCCCACACACGCTGAGTACTTCTGAAACAAGTAACTCACCCCAGCCCGAGGAAGAATCTTTTCACCCTGAAATACCTTACACTCTTCCTCACGAGGAATTGAATCAATTCAGAAGAATCACGAGAGCATACACCCCACAATTCAGTTTGTTATCTCTAGCTCTAATACTTCCTTGAAGAAAAAATATAAGTAGACTAGTGGTCAATACTCCCGACGAATTTTTTGTGCACACAGTAGATAATTTAATAGACTTCTCAATCACCCAAATCCAAGATCCTCTTGATCTAATACCCGAAATGCCAACCGGTGATGTCTTTGAACCAGGCAATTTTTTGGAAGAGGAGGAGTTTAACTCAAAATTCGAAGATATGGAAGGTAACAACGACCATGAGGAAGAAGGGGAAAACATGCCCAAGAACAATCAGCCTTGGTTGGTCGAAGATGCTTTGGCCATATCGAGACGATTCCATAACCTTCCCCGACACCCACAGAAGCTACTTCCTAAATTTGACCCCGAGACTTCAGGATTGCTTGAAGATCATATCAAGAAGTTCATACTAGCGACCAGACTTGTGAATGTCGAACATGAAGATGCAATATGCAGATTTTTCCCCTATACGTTTGAAAATTCAGCTTCCACATGGTATTTTAATCTGTCGATAGGATATATCACTAGTTAGATGAAGTTACAAAAATATTTTCTGGATAAATTTGTAGAGGAGACTACTACGGGAGCTCTGATGGCTGAGTTGTTCACCGCCACCATGAGTTCGAAAGAAAGGGTCAAAGATTTCAATCAAAGATTCACGACCATCTTAAACAAGTTTAATCTCGAAGCTAAACCAATTCAAGAGTTGAAAATCGAAGTTTACGCTAATGCACTCCCAACTTCTATTTCTATGTTTGTGAAGAGGGATGTCAAATGAACCTTAGCTGAGAATTTTGAATAAGCTAAAACGATAGAATTCCAGATGAAAGGGTGTAAAGAAGGCCAGGTCTCTTTAGTTAAGAAATAATTTCAACCTCCTCCCAAGAGAGGACTCCTTCTTACTAGACTGCCAGGGAAACAAGTAGAACAGACTCCCGACAAGGGTAATGGAGACATAGAAGATCTACAATGCATGGTTAAGAAATTATCAAATGAGATGATAGACATGAAGATAAATGCAAGGGAAGGAAACCAAGGCCAAGGCTCTATAAGCATTTCTTTAAAAGGAACCTGTCGTTCAAAGCCATTGAACCTCCCCTAGTTAACTTAAATATTGATCTAGGGAATGTCGCATCTGATTCTTTTTGTACTTATCATCATGAAAACCACTCTGAAAAAGACTGCCCCCAATGGGTGCATGCCATGAATTTGATGGCCAGCCGATTTTTAGATGAGGTTTCCCTAACCGAACAACCAAGAAGTTCAGTTATGAATGTTGCTGACCAGAAAGAGATTGACCCACCAAAAGATACAACCATGTTGATATGGGATCCTGACCTAATTATGCCTCCCGATGACCTATTTCAGGTTCAAGAACCACCCGTAGAGATCTCGTTTGTGCAAACTAGAAGTAAAGGTCCTCATGTCTCAAAGGATCCTAGTACCACTCAAACATCAGGGGAAAGGTCACCTCCCGATCACCCGAAAGCAACTTTTTCTCCTCATAAGAACCTTATTAGCATCCATACGTGATAATTGCCCAAACTGGAGTACAACGTAGTTGAAGATTTGAAGAAGTTGAAGGCTAATATATTGGTTATGGACATATGCAAAATCCCTCAGCAAAAAGATTTCCTGCTACAAGCGTTGAAATCGATAGAAAACCCTACGACAAGCAATGAGCGGCAAAGAAATCCAACTTCCACAGATCTAGTAAATAAACCAACTGTGAATACCTTCTCAGAAGATAAGAAGGGAAAACCTTTTGTCCTGCCATTTCTCTTAACATTTGAAGTCTTCAACATGAACCTCCATAATTGTTTGGTAGATTCGGGAGCATCTTCCAACGTTATGCTCTTGTCTATTTGTAGAAAATTAAATGTCGTTCCTCTCAAGAGCGATAAACATGTGATACAAATAGACAGAACCCAGGTCAAATTCATGGGGGAACTCAAAGATGTAATGATCAGGATAGCGACACATCTTAAGTTTGTGCAAGTGATTGACATCATTGTAGTAGACATCCTAGAGGCCTATGGGTTATTACTAAGTCGATATTGGTTTGAGAAGTTAAACAGATACTTTAGTACAAACTGGGCACACTTTTGGCTACCACTGAAGGGATACAAAAATATGATCAAAATCGATAGGGAAAGGTATCTAAAACATATCGTCACCGACCTAGAAACCTTGAACGAACCCTCATCGACAGATTTCCCCATGCTAGGCAATTATTCCTGCGATTTCCACTTCAGGAACTTTTCTCCTCTCTTATCCGATGTCCCTCTCACTTAAAACTCTGAAATGGTTTTTCAAGAGAAGTCGTCGATATCGACAGAAGACACCCTCTTCTATCAAGACCCTGTGCTAGAGATTACAGAACAAAAGATAGTGGAGCAAGAAAGTAATAAGAAAGAGGAAAAGGGCAATTGTAGCTCACAAATTTGGACCATATACTTTGACGGATCTAAATCACAGGAAGGATCAGAGGCAGGGTGAATCCTCATTGATCGAAAAGGTAAACATCATTTCCTGTCTTGTAGACTAGAATTCGAATGCAGCAATAACACCGGCAAGTATGAAGCTCTAGTACAAGGATTAAAGAAAGACTTAGACTTAAATGTCAAATTATTGAAAGTTTTCGGAGACTCGGAGATTATCGTTAGACAAGTAAGGAATACTATACATTGCAATTCCCTGCACCTAAATAATTTTTAATAGGAAGTACATAGGTTAATAGAGCATTTTGAAGCTTTCAATATCACCACGATCCCTAGAGAAAACAATATCCTTGTTGATTACCTAGCCACAGTGGCTTGAAGGCCGTCACCTCTAGAATATTATGAAGCCTCCCGATTCATTGTGAAACTACTCTACAAACCATCGATGCCTAACAACATTTCTAATTGGAAAGTCTTTGAAGGAGATGAACAGATCATAAACTTCCTGACTAACCAAGAAAATTTTAAAGATTTGGCCATCGACGATGAATTATTCCAAGAGAAATCGACAGAAACTGATCCTTGGACATGCCAACCTATTAAAAAATCAAAATCTCACACCATCTCAAAAGGGATAGCTAATTTGGAAAATCTGTTTGACCTAAACGAATGATTTAGGGGGCCTAAAAATGCAAAGACTGGTAGCTCATGTCCCCTGCATGAAACTATAAATCTCGGAACACTGGAAAAACCAAAGAATACGAATCTCAGAAAGACTATATCTAAAGAGGAAAGAAAGGATTATCTCAAACTGTTTAGACAATATCAAGATGTCTTCGCATGGTCCTACCGAGATCTAAAAACTTATGACACTCGTATCATTCAACACACTATACTGTTAAAACCTGAAGTGAAACCCTTCCAACAGAAGCTTTGAAAGTATCACTCATCCCTAGAACCCCTCATGTATTAGGAATTGAAGAAAATTTTGGATACCAAAATCATCTTCCACGTTAGGCATTCCGCGTGGGTAGAAAATCTGGTTCTTGTGAGGAAAAAGTTTGGTGAAATCCGCTTATGCGTCGATTTTGAGAACCTCAACAGAGCTTCAGAAAAGGACAATTAGCTAGTCCCGCCAATGGAGCAACTCTTGCAGACCGTGTCTAGTTCAGAGATATTTTCTCTACTGGACGGTTTCTCAGGTTACAACCAAGTCCTGGTTTCAGAGGAAGATCGTTTGAAAACTACCTTATGAACCAAGTGGGGAACCTTCACTTATAAACACATGCCCTTTGGGTTAATCAACACAAGGGTGACCTTCCAAAGGGCAATGGACGTAGCATTTCAGGGACTAATCAACAAGTGTGTGGTAGTGTATCTAGATGACGTAACTGTGTATTCAAAGAACATAGAAGAGAACATCCAACACTTAAATCAGATTTTCGAAAGGTGTAGGAGATACAGTATATCCTTAAATCCTAAGAAAACTATTTTTAGCGTCACGGAAGGTAAGCCGATAGAACACATTACATCTCAAACATGCATTCACATAGACCCAAAAAGGATTAAGGCCATAGCTCAACTCTCGTTGCCTCACAACAAGAAAGCTATGCAATCTTTTTTCGGGCAAATTATTTTCGTGAGGAAATTCACTCCCGATTTCGCGAAAACTATCAAACCCTTACAAAAGATGATTCGCAAAGATGTCTAATTTAAGTGGGATGATGAATGAAAGGATGATTTCAACAATATTAAAACTACTATATCCCAGGCCTCTGTGTTACAAAGTCCCGATTTCAGTAGGGATTTATTCCTCTATACTTTCTCCTCCGACCAGTCGTTAGTTGCGGTATTGACTCAGAAGGATGATGACAACAATGAGGCTCTGGTGTCATTCATGAGAACTAATCTCCAAGGAGACGAAATTAATTATCATGCTGTTGATAAACAAGCCTATGCGGTATATAAGGTAGTAAAGCACTTCAGGTCTTACATCCTCAAGAACCACACCAAAGTGATTGTGCCTCACCCTGCGGTCTGATCCCTATTCACTCAACAAGAAATGGGGGAGAGAAGAGGGAACTTGATGGCATTAGTTCAAGAATTTGATCTAGATATAAAACTCGCCAAACTAGTTAAAAGGCAAGGGTTATGCAAACTCCCAGCCGAAGCCCAAGACCAAGTAAATGAAGACTCTGGATGGGAGAATGAAATGGAATTATGGTGTGGTGAAATATCATATATTTCCCCAAGGCCAGAGTCTTGGTATGAGAATTTGACTTATCTCTTGCACCATGGGACTTGTCCCGAAAATCTCAATCCTAGGGAAAGGAGAGCTCTCAGGTTAAAGTCCGCATAGTATCGCCTCATAAATTTGGTACTCTTCTGGATTAATTATGATGGGGTACTGTTAAGATGTATTGAACGTGAAGATGCAGACAAAGTTTTGAAGGAGCTTCATGATGGCCCTACCGACAGACATTTCACAGGAAACACCACCGCTCATAAGATACTGAGAGCTGGCTATTATTGACCCAACTTGTTCGAAGACGCTCACACCTACGCTAGAAACTACAAAACCTGTCAAATATGCGCTGGGAGGGAGAAGAGAGAAACAATCCCTCTCCAACCAGTAACTGTCTCTAGGCCTTTTGAGTAATGGGGGTTAGATATCATAGGAGATATTACCCTAAGCTCCTAAAAACAACACAAGTACATACTTACTACCAATGACTATTTCAATAAATGGGCAAAGGCCATCCCTCTGACTCATGTAAACGAGAAGGTGGTTATCCAATTCATAGAGCAACAACTAATTACAAGGTTCAGTGTCCCTTCTATCCTAGTTTTTGACAATGAAGCTTATTTTTCTTCCACTCTATTGACAGAGTTTTCTCTAGACAAAGGAATCATAATTAGGTACTCTACAAATTATTATCCATACGAAAACAGGGTGGCAGAGGAACCTAGTGAGAATATTAAAAAATATGGTTGCAGATAACCAAAGGAATTGGCATAATCTACTCCATAACACTCTATGGGATGATAGGTTCACACCCAAGGAAGCTATAGGAAATTCCTCGTACTTTCTGGTTTACGAGCAGGAAGCCATTCTTCCAAATGGGCTTTATATTCCATCTCTTCAACTAGCCCAAGATTCCAGTTGGGAACCTTCATTGGTCATACAAAAAAGAATTGATACTCTGCGCATGCTAGAAGAAGAGAGAGAAAAGGCTAAGTCAAAATTTCTAACTCACCAACAGATAGTGAAAAGTTGGTTTGATAAGCACAAGGCTAATTTTTTTTTTTTGAAGTAGGAGACTTAGTCCTAAAATGGGACAGAGCAAATGAGACAAAAGGGAAGCATTCTAAGTTTCAGAATATGTGGCTTGGACCTTTCCAGGTGGCTAAGAAGATAGGGGCAGGCACTTATCGGTTAGAAAATATGAGGGGGGAACCTGACGCCCTCCCAGTAAATGGCCAAGTCCTCAAACAATATTTCCAATAATAATAATAATAATAATAAAATGAAAATGTTTTGTGTTTTGTATGATTGTTTTCATGATTGCGAAATGCTTTTTTTTTGTTGTTGTTTTATTTTGCTTTTGGAATTTTGCGCTTTTGAAGGTTGTGTTTAGAGAGACAATGGTCGACTTTAAATCATGTGACATAGAGAAATATGTTCCTAACTTATCACTCATATAAAACACAATAAGCATTGAGGAGCTTGTGGTTTCTTTAAGGAGTCCTCTATCTAACATGCACAAATGAACAAATTCAGAAAAATGTCAAAAGTGTTTGCTTAGTGGTTTGGTAAGACCTTAAGGGAAAGAATGAAATATGGAGAGGACTACATGAACCCTGAAGACAAAGCTAGCAAAGGATCCACTCTTAACCATATCACTTTTCAAAATAAACAAACATCATCCTCTCCCACTCGCTTAGGGCATCATGCCGAAATAAAATTGATATTATCAAAATAGTGAACAGTAGGAGAGGGTATGCAGATATCTACATCGGGGCTATGGATGCTCGCTGGCAGCAGAGCAAGGTCTATGATGTCGGGGTGACTCCGCCAGGGCTATGGATGCTCGCTGGCAGCAGAGCAACACCATAACAAATGATTAAATGTCACTAAAGTCTTCAGGGCAGTGAATACTTTACTAGATTTTTGTCAAAAAGGGCATGAGTCAGGGTTACAGGGAACAAAGGAGGAATAAAGGTTAAAAACCCCACAGGTAGACCCAGAAGAATTAACTGGAGAATTTCAAATGCAAAGGTAAAAGAGGCTTTGATTCAAAACTAGTTAAGTTCTCCACCAAATTTTGCATCAGTCGAGCCTTGGAGGAGGAATAGAGATTTTTCTTTCACCGAGTAAGTCATCATTTGTTGAGCACTCAACACACCTTAAAAAATCCTGTCAAATTTTACTTTTTGGGTACCACCTGATTTTGCACTCTCTAATTCAACCTCAGTATGAAGAATGTTTCCTTTGCTTATCATTTTGTTTTCCATTTAAGTCTTTCAAAGTTTGCTCGAGCATGCGAAAACCATTAACTTAAAAGACTAATATCTAAATTAGAGAATTGATAGTCAAAAATTTCCCCGACATGCTTAAGGAATTCGACATCGGAAAGGATTAAGCGTGAAAGAAAACACTAGAGAGAACCAAAGTTGTCAAGTCTCGATCTTCTTTGGCATCGACAAACGTGAAATTTCTTTCGCGACAAGCATCATTGAGAATATCATCGATGACCGATCCCTTCAACATCAACGAACGACTAAAAGAGTAAGCGCTCATGAAGAATGGAATGATATCACCGATCACTGACTTCCGAAACATTTTCGACATCAGGGGTTTTCGAGTATGATAAACCATAAAGGAACTATGCGATGGAACTATCTCTGAGAGTCGATCCCTGATAACTTCCGGCTTCGGCGAATTTTTAGAAGGATAGCCCATGGAGAACATAATAAGTCAACCCCCGATCGTCGACCCTAATACCTTTCGACCTTGGCAATCCTAGGTTATTTTAATGCATGTCTTTTGTTGAAAGACAAGACTCCAACTGATATATATTGTCAAACCACCTATCCTTTGTTGCCATCTAGCATTTCCTGAGTGATCAGACATACAATCTAGTTTTCCCTGGAGTCGTTACTAGCTCCTGAGACCCATGTCGCACCCCGAACAAGTTTTACCATGTCAACATTGTACGATGAAATTCATCAGCAAAGAAAGTTTTCTCAGGAGGATACCGACGGAAACATGCATAAGGATGTCACCGATTCCTGATCTTCCCACTAAGAAAACGACACGATGGTACATTTTAGCTCTAATATACGCTAGATATGACGCATTTAAAGGGTTAATTAATTCCAAAATCTCACATTAGTTGCTAATGCATGTGCGAATCAAAAGGAACGTTTGAACATGCCAATACAATGCATCTCCCTCAGTGCCTCCATCATCAACCCACGTAGAATTTATTTGAAGAGATTCAATGGTAGATGTTTTTAAATTTCACCCATTACTCGTATTAACTGGTTGATATGACTAGTAGGATCTCTCCCATTATATTTTTTTGAGTCATTGTAAACAAGGTTATTCTGTGTGCAAAGGAGTTTGAAACATCCAGAGGAGCGAGACGAGCAATCCGAGGATAAATTCGAAGGTCCAATGAGTATTAAACAACAATTTAGCAAGAGTTACAGGTATGTACCAGTCAATGGATGTTTTTTTGCTTCATTTCATACGTTTTTATCCAATGCCACTTTGTACACTTTCCTAAAGGATTGTTTTTGGTTGCAGGAACGATGCCTCCAAAGAAACCCACCACCAGGAAATCTCCAAGAGCACCAAAGATACAAGAACCAGAGGTGGGAGAAGATTCCTCCCCAGCGGTTGCAAGACAATTGGAATTTGCTCCAAAGACGGTGCCCATCATCAAAATAGCCACCAAGAAGGATTTCAGTCAACCCCCGACCTTTGGAGACATAGAGGTGAACATTGGGACCAAGACAGCATTTCCGCGCTAGGAAGAAATTTTCAAGAAAACCAAGCAGGAGGAATTCCCCGAATATACCCCGTACAATGATCCTGATACGAGAAGACTCGATGATGAAGTCCTCCCGAATGTACGAAAGGCATATCTGCACATGGTGGCAAGCAAGACTTCGATATTCCCCTGCATCAAACTCCTGAAATGGTTTATCGATCACACTGACACACAAAGATGTTTGATTAATGACTACAACGACGAGTGTGTCGGGGTTTTCCTCCTAGTGGAAGTTCAAAATTACTACAAGATCAGAGAGCCAGAGGATTGGTTGAAGACTGATTTTTTTTTTAGTTTCAATGAGAAACACGACACCATCAAGGTAATGGCTTCCTAGTGGAGAGAGGATAAAAAGTTCACCTATCAGACCTCTGGCTGGTACTCGACGACCAACCTAAGAGAGCCTTGCATCTATCTAATGGCCCTCCTCTGCCGATTGCATGGGGAGAAAGATTTCTCCAGATTTTTAGAGGCTTGGATACCTCTATCTTATATTGTAGCCGTTTCTGGAATAGGTTTCAACTAGGGTGAAATCATCGCCAAACAAATGAGAACTTGCATATGACAAGCTCAGATGTCGAAAGAGGGAGAAACCCCTTCCTTTTACATGGCCTATTATCTATTGGACGTCATCTATGCCAAGAACGTCTTTGCTGAAATGAAATTAAGTTGACACTCCTCAGAACTCCCAGTCCATGTATATCTCGACATCTTGTGGGAAAATAGGTACAAGAAATCCTACTCTCTCATCTGCGATCATTTTATCGGACGTATTTATTTCTTGTTGTTAAATAAAGAGTGCCCAAGGATATCAGATGCATCCATAAAGGTTGTATCGAAAGTTGGCCATTGGTATCTGGATGAGCGTGATACCTACATTAGGGTTTTCAGCGCCACCGGAGCACCCCATCTGTTACCTATATATGTCCATGATCGACTAGTAGTAAGGGAAATCTGTTATCAGAACATCCTGCAAGGTTATAATGCTACTTTGGTAAAGGATAAGAAGCGGGCCTTCATACCCCATGGGTTTCATATTGGTTTCTACATGGTAAAGGACACCATGTAGGCCAAGAAAGAAGGGTTAAGCCAATTGGATTTCTAATTCCAAACTGGCCATTTTCGCAAGCACAACCCCAAGGGTTTGGTCCTGAAGCACGCGTCACAAGTATCATCATGTTGGCCATATGCCCATGACTGGTTTAAGGATGAGATATTAAATGAAAATGCTCAAATATGGGATGAGGTGGTGGCAAGGATGGCCGACCCTAAAGCAACCAAGTTTAAGGCCATGAGTTGGGATAGGCAAGCAATAGTCTTGGAAAAATCGGCTCAAGAAATCCTTAGGACTAGCGAAGAAAGGATAGCACCTAAATTAGTCGAAGCAGTGGAAGCTCCTCAAGAAGCCACTGAAACAGTAGAGATTTCCCAGGTAACCCCGGTACAGGACATGAATTTCCCCGAGGCTCAAGATGCGTGGGAGAGAGGGGTACTCATGTATCAACAAACCTAGTATATAATGAAATGGATGTGGGATAACTCGGACCTTATAAGGTTGCTAAAACTTCCGACCGATAGCCTAGAAGAAAGCCCGGAGGGGCCAAGCGGCCCTGATTTCATGAACCTTGATAACATCAACGGGTCAGATGACTCTAAATCCACAATTCCACCAGATGGATCGTCGGTAGGTGTGATGACTCAACCAGAGACAAGCCAGGTATCAATAGAAACAAGCGTGCCTAATCCTTTGAGCGAGTTTATAAATATATATAGTGATGATGAAAGCTCGAAGGCATCTCGCGGGACCCCTGTGCATGTCCAATAAGAAAAGGGACCTGAGAAGACTTCTTCTCCTACTCCCGAGTGTTACACATCAAAATTACTCACTTTGATAGTGTCGCAAGTGTCGTCATTACAAGTGTCGCAA
The DNA here is from genome assembly GCA_009831015.1 of Picea engelmannii. Taxonomy (NCBI): domain Eukaryota; kingdom Viridiplantae; phylum Streptophyta; class Pinopsida; order Pinales; family Pinaceae; genus Picea; species Picea engelmannii. The sequence continues at coordinate 1,033,120 of ML792735.1, forward strand.
GTGTCACATTTTGTTCACAAGTGTCACAAGTGTCAAGGAAAGCATATTGCCATGATGCCTATGTCGTGCCTATAACGACATGAGAAGGACACTTGACACACATCAAACACTTGATTTGGAAGAGGAGGAATGGTTAACTGGGCTTATGAACCTCTTTCCATCTGAAAGAACCCAAAAAACTGAGTTTTTGAGGAGAGCACTCCCCTATACCTCTCTAAGGAGTGATGGCGCCCCCCTATACACTATATGGGAGTGTTATAACACTACCTCTGCCCTTTTGGAGGAGATCTACTGCTTTTGGGAGTGCTGGCGCCCCCCTAAACCTTGCTAGGGGGCGTTATAATGCTTTGACACTCCTTTTGAGGGAGTGCTACCTATTCTGGGCAACAGTTGGTTTATTGAGAAGAATGGGGGAAAGATATTTTCAATCTTGGAAGGTAGTTGGATTCGAATCCCTAGTCCAGCCATGATCTTAGGGAAGATCCCTAACTCAAGGAGGAAAATCCTCAACTCACCCCAATGATATCTCAAGTGGTTGAGCCTCTCCAAGGCTATATAAGCAATCTTTCTCATGGTGAAAAGGGGAGTTGGATGGAGAATCATACCAAACTTATGATCTCATAAGTGATATTTGGAGAAGGGATGAGAAGCATGAAACCTATGATCTCATAGGAAACACACAGTGAAGTTGAGGATAATCAACAAAGCTATCGTCATTCCGATCATGGAGCTTTTGAGCAAGGGTTAGGCAAGGAGAACTTGACAAAACTGCTACACTCCATCTACGGCTGTAAGTAATGTTTTGTCCTCATTAATGTAATATGCTTGGCTTGTTTATTTCTAATTTGTGTTTGAAATTACATGAATTTGTCTCTAAGTAGATAGGTCTGCTTCGAACTAATCTCGATAGAATATGAAGTGGTTGTACTTTGTTTGTCCACATGGCTTATTGAAGAGCTCAAGATTGGAGTTCAACTCGGAGCGTGCAGGGACAAACACCGGTAAAAGGTACATCTTTCCTCCTTCCTCTTCATGCATTAGTTTGTGTAGACCTAAAAGGAAGTCAGTGACCATGATAAACACTTTCTATCTTAGAGTTAAGAGTCTAGATTTTTGAGGCGATCTACCTGTCCGCAGGAAGATTTTCCTTCAACACCGAGGTCCAAACCTAGGAGATCCCACAGAAAGAAAAATAAGTCGAAAGTGGCCTCGACATGAGGAGAATCGATACACCGGAGACCCGAGCAAACAATCTGAAAGACAAGTCAGAACCAGACAAGTTAAGGGAAGGATCCCCGCTAAAGGAAATCAACGATTCAATAGATGATGAACAAGTAAGTATCGAGTCTTTTCCCGACGCCTCTATTCTGCTCGATACTCAAATCCCCGACAAGAGACAGGCGAAGGTTGGGCCTTCGGAGCATAATGATAAAGTTCAAGAACCCGATCTTGAACAAGTATACACCACCGGAAATTTGGGAAACACACTCACATGGGTTGATCAACAGATTCCCAAACCTATGGATGAGGTAGCCGATATTTATGAGATATCCTATGATCGAAAGAGGAAGGCCATCGTCCAGAGAACTACAAATAAAAGGAGGATCACATTGGATCGCTCCATCCTCATCACTACAAAGGAAAACTTGATAAACATGAAAAATGCCAGAACATCTGAGCTCCTCGGCGTGGGGATGGCGCTCTCAGATGCCACCCTTTCAAAGCCAAATGAGATGAAAATGAGTTGGTCACCACCCTGAAGGAACTAGAACATTTGCACCACCTGGCTTAATACTATCAGGGTGCCACTCAAACCATGGTATACCTAAGAAGCGAGTTCAAAGAAGCTTACAACCAATTCAAAAAAGAGAGGCACCTTTTTATTACAAAGATAAATGAGTTCGAGGAAGACAATCTCATGGCACTCACAACATGCAAGGATGTGAAGCGGTGGCATGAGAGGGCGCAACAAGCTGTGGAGAGACTCAAATACATTGATGCGGTTCAACAAGATCGTGATAAAGAAGAACATGACATCCATATGCTGCAAAAGAAGTCTTGATTGCATGAAACAATCAGTCGGGTATTGGGCTAAGATGTCTCAGGAACCACACCGAGAAATTCAAGAGCAGTGGGCCAAATGCGAGAAACATTGGGGGAATATTAACAAAGAAATAAAGGATATCAGACTCCCTGAGTTTGGCAACTCCAACAACTTCGTCGACTTGTGTGACATAGTCGAATCGCATACCAAGCAAGATTTATTATGGGCCTAAGAGCTAGCGAAGGTGACCAACACAACGTCAGGACAAGTGAAAAGATTTATGGAACATTCAATTAGAGCTCGGACTATGCTACATCAGTTAAACACCAGTCTAGCGAAGTACCGAGTGCATGCGGTGGAGGTCAGAGGAATTTATGCGGCTCCAATGGAACAACACAAATTTCCATGGGTCGAAACTTGTGAGGAGTTGTTTATCAATTGGTCGGAGTATGAGAAAAGTCACCCTTTAAAGTGATATCTTGAGTTGACTGTTAGAAGAGGATGCCACGTGGAGAATTTTATTTTGTTTAAATTACACTTAGCCATTTTTTCAGTTTAATTTTATGTTATAAATAAGAACATCGACCAATTAGTTAAGGGTCGATGGTTTTTGCAAGAACTCTTTTTGTCTGGTTGTTAAGAATTATTTTGAAGTTGCCTTTAATTGAGAAGTCCTTCTTGACCAGAGACAAGTTATTTTCATCAAATGCATGTGATTGGATGTGGATAAGAACTATTTCCTATCTTGTTTCATGAATGATGTTGTAATGAGTAAGAGCTATTTAATCTATTGTCAAGTTATCTGGTGCAATATTTTGTTGTTATTTACTTTAATGATGAAGATGAATCGTGGTGTTATTATGTGATGGATGATTAAGTAGGTGAATTAATTTTCTTACCATTGTCTTATCGCATATGTTTTTTCTTTCTAGTAATTAGTTTCTCAGACAGTAATTGGATGCTCACATGGTTAATCTATTAGTACTAGGCCTGTGGTATAAAATTGTTGTTTGCATGCTTGAGCAGCGGGTTATCCCAAGTTCAACCTCTTCCCCAGTAGTTAAAACTTAGTCCTGTTTTATTGCCAAGTTGGTTTATACCGAATTACATCTCATATCAGTTCCACCCAAGAGAAAATACAAAAAGAGATAGTCTGAACTAAAGGAAGAGCCTTCACAAAAAAACATAAATCCCATCGATAAATTGGTTGGATTGCAAGATCTAGAGAAACATTCCACTATTAAATGCTACAGAGTCTAATTGGGCCTCGGTGGCGGGTTTGGTTCCTACTATTCAATCAAGGGATCTAAGACCCATCAAAAAGACCCTTGACCGAGTCCTCAAAGAGATGAAACCCGTGGTTTCTCCGACACCCAGGGTTGCTTCATCACCCAAGTATTGCACTAGTTTGGCAAGCACCTTGGGCATGCAAACACACAAAGGGGATTTCCTAAGTATGAAGCGACCAAGAGATTGGGGTGCATTGGCATGAGGAGTGCACCAAGTTGGGGCATGTCGGTCCCAAGGGGCACGCCATTTGACAGGAGCATGTATTTTTTTTAGTGAATGGGTCCACAAAGTAGTGTGTTGATTCATTTGGGAGACAATGTTTGTGAAAGGGCACGATGATTCGTTTCGACACTTGGGTTTGCGAAGGGGCACGACACCTCCAAAGGATGTGACGATTCGCAATGGTGACCTTTTGACTCCCTATAAGAGAACAAGGGCACACAACCAATGAAGGAATATTTGAAGAACGAGGAGACAAAAATCAGTTCTACGATTTTGAGGTAGACTTAGACATAGAGGGGAAAGCTCCCTTGAGGGGCCAAGTCACTCCACATGGGAGGAATTGTGCTACCTTGAGGTGATTTTGTGGGAAGATTTGGGGTGACCTTATTTTTGGCCGAGTTTGGGAGAATTCTTTTTGCAGATATGAGGAGGCATGCTAGGAGATAGAACTGCATTTCTATGCGAAGCTTTGTGACGAAGAAGAGACGGCAAGTCTACAGTTGAGGGCACATCTGAGGTGCACTACAAAAGGTTGTGAAGATGATTGTGATAGAGAGTATTTCTATGACGAATCTATGTATGAGTGTCTTGGTGAGGCAAGGAAAGTCCTGTGACTCTTCCCAGGTTGTAAATCTAGCCGATAGTGCTCATATTGTAATTGTTTCACAATAACAAAGACTTAACCAGGTGTTAGGCATGGTTTGTGCCGCCCACACTATATCTGTATCTATTTTGTTTGTTTTACAAGTTTTCTCTTCATTTCATGGATGTATGCTTATATATGACTAAGTGTTAAGTTGTTAACAATTGTCTAAGTATAAAAGAGTTTCACTAGACTAGGAGTGTGACTCGTCGGTAACCTAGAACGATGTATGGGTATGCTCCAGGTGAAGAGGCATAGTTCAAGCAAAGTATCCTTGGTGTTGTCAAGCATCCAAGTGAGAAACGTCGTGGTGTCACGCACCCTCAAGAGGTGCATGATCGCAAGATTTGGCTAGACACACTATGGGGATGTGACAGATGGTATCATAATATATTTGAATCTTCACCACTATCCTAGTCAGAGCGATGGTGTTGAGGCACACTCCAGTTGGTATTTTGTGAAGATAGTTCAGTGGGAATGTTCGCAAACTTGGTGAACAATTCAGTGGAGTGAACGGATTTATCATAAACTTTGCATCAAACTTATGATAGAGGTTTGATTGACAGTGTGGTAGAAAGGTTGGCCTAGGCACACACCTTGTGTAGGCCAAGAGAAGAATTTGTGGTGAAATGAATCACTTGGATAGGGTGGGTGATCACAAAACTCATTGTGGATTTCATCGCAAAATGCATCATAGACTTGATCGTAGAGGAAATTTGGGTACATACTTGATTAGTTTGATGTGTGATGAAAGTCAGTGTCAGACCTATTGTGCGCACTTTGGAGAGACCAGACACAAAGTTCATTGGGTGAACCAAGCACTTGGGAAAGGTAGATGAACACAAGATTTGTTGCAGATCTATCCACATAAGTGATTGCAAAAGAGAATACAAAGGGTGATCGTAGAAGTGATTGCAAAGGAGAGAAATTATAGGTTACAACAAGTTGAAGCACTTGGGTGAGCGACTTGAGGCGACTTAGAGCAGCTCTGTACCAAGCAGTTAGTTGGACATATTTCCATCATGACGTCTTCATGTCATGCATTGTCAAGAACAACAGTTGATTTGAGTTGGGTTATTGGACGAGTGGGTTGATCATAGCCTTCAGATGAGGTGATTCTTCGTAGAGTTACAATAGTTAGTTAGCAGTAGTATGACTTGACAATCGGACGATGGGTGCATGGCGCCTTGAAGCGGAAGCAGTTAATATGTGAATATGGAAAGACATTGGAGATGAGTTTGGTCAATTGCACGCGAAGTTTGGGACTTCTCAGATTTCTAAAGTGGACAGATGGACTCAGCATTTTATCACATTGAAGGTCTTGTAGGTTTATGGAACTATGGATGGTGATTAAGGGGAGTTCAAGTGGAGAGTCGGTTTCTTGGGCAACTTAAGGTCCAAGACAAAAAACTTGAAACATGGGTGCAACCAAGGATGTCGCTAGAAAGGTACGGTTGGTTTCAAGTTCTTGCATTTCCTAAGTGTTGTAGTGAGTTCTTTGAAGGCAATTTGGATGACTTGGTGGTTCAAGTGAAATTTGTTTATGTGATGAGAACCGACAAACTTTAGGGTGACTCAAGTGATGCAGATTCAAAGAAGTCATATAGAAGTTGGGACACCTTGATTATGTGAATGTGCATAGATCTTGGGGTGACCTGTTTGGATGAGTCCAATGGGAGACTTAGGAAGATTTGGATGCAACCGTGGAGGTGGCTTGAGGAAGTTGTCTAACTTTTTGATGAGGTGCATTAAGTCTCTATGTGTTGAGTTTGAGAGCATGGATGAGGAACCATGGTGCTTAGTTCCTTAGCTAGATTCATTGGCTCATGCGATGACTTGACAATTGTGACGATAGTGCCAGAGTTTGGATGCTTGTAGTAGGTGCAAGAGATTTTCATTCTAGGAGATGGATGGAGTCAACAAAGAAGTCAACAAAGAATTGTTGGAAATCAACCTGAATGGGCAAAACGTAGACCAAGTGACTTGGGTGGTGTTCACTCACCTTTGGTATAGGACATTGGATGAGGCAGATTACACCTTGGTGACTTGTGGATGATTGTGCAATGACTTAGATATCTGGGAGGGTCATTGGTTGAGGTTGGAAGAAGTATTGGTGCGAAGATGCCTAAGGCATGAAAGTTCTTTGAGGTGACTCATTCTGCTTGGAGTGCTTCAAACGGTTTGTTGGGACATTTGAGGAGTGTAGGCATGTTGGCTACACTCATTGTAGATGTTGAGTTGCAGAGATATGACTTGACGAAAGGAGGCAAGTTGAGGACTTGCCTTCGTTTGGACGACTGTGCAGACATGAAGATTGTAGCATAAAGAGATTACTTGGACATGGGTGTTTCTCTTTCTTTGGGTAGCATGGTTGAGGGTGCACCATTGCATATGTTATATCAGCCCTTGGCTAATATACGGAGCACGTATAACTGAGATTTGTGCTTGTGGTGTGTACAATTTTTCCAATGATTATAATGACAAGAAGTAGAGTCAATCTTGAGTGGTGTCTAGAAAAGACTTGCCAAGTTACTAATTTCACTAATAATAATAATAATAAAACATACATTTGAGGTACACCCCACCCTATACATCATATCTCGTAATATAACATACTATACCATGTATATTATATTAACGAGGGATATGTATACCATGTGTCTTATATCTTAGTATGGAGTATTCATATTATATTAATTATATTACATAAAATGCATAGGTTAGATTTTTACATTAGTGTGTATACATATTATTTTGAATGTGTGTGTATATGTATATTATGATTTTTTTTTATGTAATTTAAAAATAAAATGTGAATAATATTATAACTATAATTATTATTTTTATGAAATTTGAATTAGTATTTTATTTAAATATTCAAAAGTACTTCTTTTATTAGTACATTTATATTATATTTAAAAGTACTTTGTTTTATTAGTTCATCTACATTATATTTAAAAGTAATTGATAAGTACTTTTTTTCATTATGAGTATTTTATTTGCAACGCTACCAAGGTTAATTATGGGTTGATGTCAACGCATCCCCTGCGGTTGAGTCATCCTCTAAAATGCGATTGGTTCTTGTAAAATTGATTTTGATAGTACATTTTGTGTTTTGAGACCCATTTTTTTAATTCAAAATTCCCCTAATATAATTAAAGTCCCCTAGAAAGAGGATATTACCTTCATTTCTCCGTGTATGAATATCTTATTCTAAGCCATTGTAAGGACAATTTTTATCTAAATTGTTTTTCTTATTAAAGGTAGAATTAATAGGTGCAAAATAACATATTGTAATATAAATATACTTAGCATTAATATATGAAATATCCATCCATGTGTATTGATTGAAATGGTCTTTCTTGTTATGAAGCCTAATATGAGAAAAAGTGTTTTTTATGTAACAAGTTATGCCTCTAATCCCTCTATAGTAGGATCTCTTGTTACATATCGATCACAAGACAAATTCTTCTAGATTTCTAGATTATTGACCTCTCCTTCGTGTCTTAACCATTTCTTTTCTTGGCTTTGTTTTTCCATTTCTTTTAATTTAATCTCCATTTCTATAGTTTATTCTCCAACCTTATTATTTTGTTGTCTATCTATTTTTGTATCTTGTCTTCAAGGAAACAAACTTATTATCAAGCATTACCTCTAACTTGGTTTGAAGTTTGGTTTCTCTTTCTTCATAAAGAATCTATAGTGTTACTTTTTTGGGCCTCCCCTTGAGAGTTTTTGGTAAATGCGGTGAATTGATCATATTTGAATAAAGAAATAGAGAGGAAAATAAAATATAAGCAAGACTGGGAGACATAACT
>ML792735.1:1045191-1072314 GCA_009831015.1 Picea engelmannii
AAATAGTACCAGAATTTTTAGGCTAATGAAAGTGTTTATAGAATGAGTGCCTCAAACATTAACAATAATCTAAGTGTTTATAGAATGAGTGCCTCAAACATTAACAATACTCATTTTAATATAAGAGAGTGATCTTGATCCTCACACCCTTTCCTTTGCAAAAGGATAAAGTTTACAAATCATTGCCCTAAATCATGTCATGATATTTGTGCACCCTTGGTCATTGTTTACTTTTATAAGATAAAAGAATTTGTATACCCTTCATGAATTTTTCTTTCTCATTGGATGTGACATTTATGGCACCATATCAATAGAGTGTAAACAACTTTATCAATATTTGGTTAAGGTTAACTAGAGAAGGTTCCCCTCTCATTGGATGTGACATTTATGGCACCATATCAATATAACGTAAACAACTTTATCCATATTTGGTTAAGGTTAATTAGAGAAGGTTAAGGTTAATTAGAGAAAATATTTGGAATGGCACCCTATCAATATGGTGTAAACAACTTTATCTTTTAGACATGTTTATTCACGAGTTAAGGTGTGAGATGAATATGTGTTTATTTAATTTTTTTCCTTTTTATGTGGTATTATTTTATGTATGTATTTAAATAATAAATAAGATAATTAATAGTCCAATACACCATATTTATTTAATATTTTTTGGAATATTTTTTAACAATGAATTTGCATGTTTACTTAATCTTATCTTTGTAAAACTTGTTAATTTTTATATGTGAGAATAAAAAACAATGAATTATTTAGTATTTTTAAATAGTTTATATAATTTTTAAGTTTTCTCAATTTTCAAATCAAGAGAAATCTATTATGGCATTGCTTCATATATGTTAAGTTAGATTTCAGTAAATGTTTTTTTGGGACAAAATAATTTTTAAATGGAAACGATTTAAATGTATTTAGGTTTTGCATTATGGGAACACGACATTTAAATGTTGCATATGTTATTTTGCAAGACATTTGCAAGTTACTTGTCCTCATGCTTGAGCTCATCCTCCCAAGAAAAAGGGAACAAAATAAAATCAAAGAGTTGGAATTTTCTAGAGGAACCAGTGTCGGATAATGTCAATAATTGAATGGGGTAAATCAACAACGATAAGTGTTGATTGGGGAATCCACTCCTTCCTTAGGGGATAGAGTACAAGATATGGATACCAAGATTTTCTTCGTAAGGGAGGTAGTCTAAAGACTCTTTAGGTGGAACAAAGAGACTTCGTGAAATTGATACCTCTAATTCAAATAAGGAATTGGTTCCCTCTATGGCAAATGATCTCCCACCTTCTAGCTTACAATTAGTTACTACGACTCCTTCTTCAGAGGGATGACAAGAAGTTAAAACGAAGAAAGGAAAAAAGGGAAGGGTTCAATATTGTTTTATAAAGGGCCAAAAATGATATGTATATTCGTTATGTAATTTTAATATTGTAAGTGCATTATGCACTTGTACTCTTGTAAGTGTAGTATACACATGTACTTTCTTTCTTTTAATCATGCTACAAACAACAAAAAATGTGATTTTAGTTTTATCACGGAATAGAAATTGTGATTTTTTTCTTAGAAAAAATACCATGACATTTTAATTATAAAATCTAATTAATAGCAAAATTTAAATATCACATATCATTATATTACAATAAAAATCTCTACGTAAATAATATTTTTTCATATTGAAATAATGATTGATTGGTGAATGGACAAATGATAATTTCACCTAACAAAATATTTTAATTTTTTTTTATTTTCCGAAACTTACAAAGCCATTAATAAGAAAAGAAATTCATAAAAAGTTGCTTGTAATTATTTTTCCTTTCAGGAGAACCTTGCACAAGTTGATATTTGTCCAAGCTTTCTGCTTGCAAATTATACACACTTGAGGTTTAAGCAATCCCTTCTCGACCCGAATCCCCAATATTTTAAGTTCTAACTTCTCCTTCTTCCAACAAACAATGCATTTTATAAATTAATTAGAATTTAATATTGAACATTTTAAATGATATATATTAATATAATATTAGATAATAATCACCACATGAGGAGAAAACCATAAAAATATGCACATTTATAGGAAAGAAATAATAAATTTTTAAAATTGTGTGTGTGTGTGTGTGGAGAAAACCATTACAAGGAGAAAATGACAAGTAGGCTATTGTATAACCAGTAAAAATTATGTGTTATATTGCACGTCAGTGTGTTAAATTGCATGTCATTGTTTGTGGTTTTATCTCCAAAAGCAAATGTAAAAAATGTTCAAAATGGGTAAAAATGTTCAAATTGAACGTAAAATCTCAACAATAACAACAATGTTTATAGAGTTAGTGCCCCTCCTACTAACATAATGACTGATTGGTTATGACATGATTTTTTTTTCCTTGGAATAATTTCTAGGGAAACCCACCAGGCACATCCCCTCATTTGGAGGATTGTATTTGGGGTAAACCAGATTTTGTAGAAAGTCGATGCTTTTTCAATAGCGTGCTCATTTAAAAGCTCAACGTGTCACTTGCGAGAATTGAGCCTGGGTCGGGGGGGGGGGACCCCTTAGCATAAACCACTCGGGATAAACCCAATTGACTGGTTGTGACATGAATACTCATTCTTGCTTGGTCTTCCACTTCTCTTCTTCATGGGATTGTTTTGCGCTTATGTGTGAATATTAAAGATGATAATAAATAGTCGAATACTACACCATGTTCAACATCTTGGAATAGTTTATATGAATTTCAACAATGAATATACATGCTTTATCAACCTCCCCCTCTGTGGGACATGTTATGTGAGTGCATTTGTGTGGATAATAAATAGTCGGTTATTTGACACCTATGAATCATTGCTATGACTTTGAAACCTCCTCTCCTCTTGTGTGTAAGTTCATATTACTTGTGAGCTTTAATTTGTGGCATCATATAAATTCGAACATATCATGATCCTTATGATAATAGGAGTGTTCACAATAGTCTGGTAGCATGCCTCATTATAGAGTAGATTTCTTAGTTTGAGAGCGTAATAAATATAGGAGATGATGTTGAGAGAACCATAGTTGGTTGCCCCCCTCGGCCTAAAAATAATAAGCTCCCTCGAATTGAATTGGCTATCTCGATGGAGAAGCATCTCAAGAAAAAGAATGATGACGGATGGGACCCCACTCCACCCCTTGATGAGATATCGTTCAATGGGGTGGGGATCGAACCTAGATGATCATGATCCTATTACAAATTCAAGACTTGTTGTTTTTGCTTAGGTTTTAATGTCCATATTTATTATAACCAATTGGCCTCCACATTTGGTTTTTGATTTTTATACTCTATCCCTTGATCATATGTTTGTTTTTGTGTTGTTATATATAATCATTGGAGCCTGGACTTTCAATTTTTTGATATCCCTATGAGGGTAGACTAGGTGTCTAATATTTTTGGCTTATGATGGCTACTTTGCAAGACACCTTTTTTTATATATCACATGCATGTGCATATCATTTTTTAATAAAGTTTAAAGTGTTGATTTTTATAGCTTTGGGAAAGTATTCTCACATGACACTAGATGTTGGGCATGTGGGAATTGTCGTGGGCACCGCGTCACACTTTCAGTTTGGTGAAAACCCCCTTGGATTTGAGTGGGGGCTTCATGGGTTTGGTGATGGGATTTTTGGGCTTGTGTTGGGGCTTCACACCCAAAAGGAAATCCTAGTTTGATGTTGAATTGTGGAGGGGCTTCTACGCTGACCCCCAAGGATTATATATAAAGGAGAGAGTTCATTGTGACATCTCAGTGTATCATAGTGGAAGAATGGAGTTAGCATAAGTGAGTCCGCACTTGTGCTAGGAGGCTTGGTGATTTCAGCAAAGCAAAATTATGCTAGGGTGGAAAATTATGTCTCTTGTGTGTTGATGATTCATCTCTTATCTTGTTGTTTATGTTGCATATGTTTTCAGTCAATAATTTCAGTGTAAATTTGTTCAATGATAGTTAGATCACTAGGAAGCAATTTTCAGATCTGAAATTAGTCACATAGAGTTGCATGTGAAAATTGGCATGGTATCAAAGCTTGGGATTTAAATCAAAGGGGATCATCTTGTGACACATTTTTGGATAAAACACTGGAGGAGCGTTGTTCTTGTCCTTGTTCCAAGTAGGTCACAGGTGATATCTCTGAGAGGGAGCTACAGTGACGGTTGCAAGTGGCAACATGTTATATGGTATCTAGTTTGAGACATGGAGTAGACCATTTAGACGAGCAGTTTTGGGATATTGTAGCTCGGTGGTATGGCAGGTTGGGAGTTCTGGTGGATTGGCGGAGAGCCTGGATCACAACAACATGTTGTGTGGCAGATTTCCAACCCCGTGGATGAACTTTCAATGACTTGTCATGGTGAGTTACGATGGGTACATCTCATGTGCTTTAGCATGGATGAGATGACTTCATATGTTTGGCAGGTTGATGAGATAAAGTTTTCATTGGGATAGAGAGTTGTACATTTTCGAGGTATGACAATGTACGTGGTATTCGACCCAGGAGGATGAGGACATTTGGAAAGATGAGTTGCAGAGGTCTAGAGTGGAATACACTAAGTGTCAAACTGTAGTTTGGGACTATTAAGACAAGGACACAAGATCAGTGGTAGCATGTGCAGACACATAGATGTTTTGGTGACTTGGATGATGGGATTGGGTAGAATTTCATTGGATGGTCATGACTTGAGGAATAAGGATGCTTTCCTTGGAGGATTGCATGGTTCTTATCTAGTGAGAGCCATCAACACATGATAGGGGCACATGATTTGTTCATGACTTTCACAATGTATGACCCAGGTATGTACAAGGAGCTTGGTAGGAAGACCAGACATGTAGTACAGTGATCTAAAGCATTTCGAACGGATTCAGGGGGTGTTTTGCGAGTGGAAAATGTGCTATGGTGCCAAGAGTGTGTTCTTAGCCTCAAGGATTGAGGAGTAGGACTATGCAATGTTGTTCCAGGATGGACGTGTGTTATGGACGTTGAGTTGATATTCTTGAGTTTTGGGAACCTTTTGTGCAAGGTATTTGTGCACGAGAGATGTTGTTAGGGATTGATAGGATATGGATTGATTGTCTCTAGGAGGAGACTCGGTTGGTGTCCAAGGAGGATACAAATGGTTTGAGTGTAATGAATATGGTCATTTCGCTTCACAATGTCCACACCAAAGGGGAAGGGGAATAAGGAAACATGCATCAGTAGCAGAGGTTGATGAGGTTTCATACAAGTTCCAGAGGGAGATATTTTTGGTCTCCACCCTTTCAGGTATAGTCTCTAGCAGGGGGACTTAGTTGGTAGATAGCGGAGCATCTTTCCATATGACATGTGCTAGAGAGTTGTTTGACAATTTCACAAAGATTCGCTCAAACGTATGTGTGGAGCTTGGCATGAGAGTCAAGCATGCAGTACAAGGATCTGGTACAATATCATTTTGATTAGATTCCAGAGAGGTGTTGAGGTTGTAAAATGTGTTATGGGTGCCAGAACTCAGGAGGAGTGTTCTCTGAATATTGGAGATTGAGAGGAAGGGGCACCACATATCATTTTTATATTGACATGTATTTTTTGTGCCCATACAATCTAGCTTCAAATTAGTGATGGTTCTTGGAGTTACGCTAAGGGGAAAACATATGCATGTTGTGACCAAAAAGAGCAGAGATATAGATGAGGAGGAGTAGGTGGCTCCACCAGTGGTGTGGTAGGTGGCCCCACTAATAGAACAAAGGTAGTAGGTAGCTCCACTAGTGGTGAGGCAAGTGGCCCCACTGAGGGAGTAGGTAGCTCCACTAGTGGTGAGGCAGGTGGCCCCACCAGTAGCACATGTACAAAGGAAGCAAGTAGCTCCACTAGTGGTACATGCTCAGAGGGAACCAGAGTTCAAAGGGATTGAACCCTCAAGATTCAAATGGGAGGAGTAGCTTCCCAAGACTATGCAGAGGACAATGGACATGGATCAAGTAGCTCTGAAGGTTATGTGAACTCAGAGGGATTCAACAGACTCAAAGGGAGTCTGACTTCAAAGGGATCCAGGAATATTAGAGGTAGTATGACTTCATAGGGAGAGTCAGTCGCTCAGTGGGATCCAACCTTCAGTTCAAGATGGGAGAGAGGCATCTTACAATACTGTCATGTAGGTGTCATGGGTTGAGATGGACAGACAAGAGGTTCATAGGCATGAGGCTTCTAGGAGCAGGGTGTCTTCCAAGATAGGATCATGTCAGACAACATGATTTTCTTCAGTGATCGAGGATGCAACTAGTTAGGAGGATTGGAGGGTAAGTTTTTCTTCGATGACAAAGGGAGCATCCAATCAGACAGATTGGAGAGCATTTGTGGTAGAGGATCCAATACCAAATACATAGCTACTTCCAGGTGATGATGGAGGATGGAATGCCTCCCTCTCTAAGAGGGAGTGTTGATTCTTTGGTATCATCAGGAGGCATTCCCACTTGTGGAGTGTGGTGAGAATACCTTCCTTGCTAAGAGGGAGCGTTAATTTTTGTAGCTTCAGGCAAGTATTCTCACATGACACTAGGTGTCCTCATATTTGGTGATATTGTATTAGTTGAGAGGACTGGTTTTTGTCCTCAGATTTGAAGGATTGGATAAAGTTACATAACATAACTATCATGTCTCTTGTGTATTGATGATTCATCTCTGATCTTATTTTTTTCGTTGCATATGTTTTCAGTCAAAAATTTCAGTGTAAAGTTGTTTAGTGATAGTTAGATCACTAGAAAACAATTTTCAGATCTGAAATTAGTCACATAGAGTTGCATATGAAAATTGACATAAATGTGTTATGTTTCTTAACGTTAAACATGAATAACAAACAATATATCCAAGAATATCTCAGGATAGCTCAAATATTTAATTTATATCCAAAACCCTTAAGGTAGGGTAATATCATACAATAATCCTTTTATGGAAGGATAAAGACATGTTTAGATGCCTCTTTGAGGGGGAAACTTCCAATTGAGGAATTATCCAATACAATGTTAATTGCTTGACATATATCATAAGGAGGACTCCATCCTTACTTATAGTTACCTAGAAATCCGTAACCCTAACCACTAGTGGCTCTTACATTAATGACTATGCCATATTACATTTATTGAATGGTAACTACCTAGTGGATCTTATTTTATAATAACTAACATATTGGATCTCATCCACATTATATTAAATTACCACCATAACTATCCTATTATTAACTCTAATGGACCCCTAGCCCCCTGTTACATCATTAGGGGGATCCCACCATTTTATCCTCGTTTGAAAATCATTTCCCTCAATGCTTGTACCTATGATGTAGATCAACAAACTAGGGTGCCTTGTGTGGATGCTATCGTCAATGTTGAGAAGGAATTTGTACAAGAAATGCATCCATAGGCCGAAGTCCTAGATATTGGTGGTGTCTTCAATGCTAAGAATGGAGTAGTCCAAGAAATACATCCATAAGTTGGGGTCCCATGTATGGGTGTGCATGTTAGCTCCCCACTAATGACACATGAAAATAATGAATGGTTGAGTGCTTTGTTGAAGATGCTCATCAAGGTCATATGGATCAAAATATTCGTCCACGCATATATTAGGACCATCCATAACAAAAATATCATTCATATTGCGTCAAAAGGGTGTTTGTGGATCTAGATGGAACATTACCACTAGGGGAGATTCAAATTGAAAACCGGTAGTCATAATTTGATCATGATTCCCTAAATGATGTTCACATGGAGGCGTATGTTCATCAAAGAGAAGCTTAAAGTAGTTGTCCTCACATAAGTGAAAAATGTCCATATACTATTCTTCACAAGCTTCTTCTAAATCATACCATGCAAATATGTCTATCTAATTTTTGTTGATACATTCGATAATCCATTCCACCATTGTCTACATCATGTGGTTCCACTAGGGTTTTGAGGCTATAACTTGAAATAGTTTTAAATTTTTCAATACTTATTAGAATCATTATCATGACCCCAATTCAAAAATGGCACAACCATTCTACTTATAATGGCACTAATCCCACTACAATTTGGTGCATAAACAAAGAGAAAAGTGCACTACAAGAATTTCTTGTGATAGTTTTGAGTCACAACTTAAATAGTTGTAACTTCCATGATACATCCCAAAATCTCTACTATGACTCCAAATCTGAAATGGCACCCCAACTTTGTTTTTGATGGCAGTTGTATGGCTACAATATGGTTCATAGATAGAGAGATAATTGTATGCAAGAATTGTTTGTGGTGGTTTTGAGGTTGCAACTTGAAATAGTTGTAACTTTTTTGATACTGCTCATAATCACTATTATGATCCCAATTCGAAAATGGAACAACCACTCTACTTCTAATGGCTGCAATCTAGTCCAAACAAATATGTAAATAAATAATGCTTCCCCTTGGCCCAAGAAAGTGATATGATACCGCTTGTTATGATCCTTAATGTTGAATATGAATTAAAAACAATATATTCAACAATATGCTAGGAAATATATAACACCTTTTTTTTTCCAAAACCCTTAAGGTAGGGTAACACCATGCAATGATCCTTTTATAGAAGGACAAACACCTACTCACATATCTCTTCAAAGGGGAAACCTCCAAATGAGAAATGTACCAATACAAAGTTAATTACTTGACATATCCCATAATAAGGATTCTATCTTAATTTATAGTTACTCAACAAGCCCTAACCCTAACCACTAGTGCCCCTTACATTAAAGACAGGGTCATATTACATTTATTGAATGATAACTACCTAATGGGCCTTTTTAATAATAACTAGCATAGTGGACCCCATCCACATTACATTAAATAACTACTAAACCTATCCTATTATTACCTCTAATGGGCCCTTAGGCCCCCATTACATCACTAGGGGAATGCCACCAAACGTAGACATTTTGTTAAAAAAAAAATAGTCCAATCCAAATAGTTTTTGAAGGCAATCAAAGATAATTTTCCACGTCATTGTGTGCTCAACAATTTAGGTAGGAGAGAAAATTAACGATAATTTAGATGATCAAGAATCCTCTGTAATGTAATGGTTTGGTTCATTAAAGCACACAATGATCTTCGTTTGGAGAGTGTGTTCAAGGATTTTTAATTTCTTATGAGAGTAATAAAATAATGCCTTTAATGTTGGAGTTTTTTCATCTTCATTCGAGGTTTTCTCCAAGATATGATTTAAAAAAATAAATTGTATGTTCTTATTTGTTTGTTCTTGTTCACATTTCCATGTTTGTATTCTAAGATTGTGCAACTAGTATTTCACCATTGATAAAGGAAAAGGATACTTGGGCATATTGGGCATAAACAATGACAATAGCATAATAGTTTTTCCACTTAAGATTTGCTTTGACAAATTGTCTAGACGCATAGCTTCAATAATTTATTTATCAATTAATCACAACTTCCACAAGTAAAAAATAACATCTTGACCAATTTATTTGTCAAGTGTTCAATGAAGACAACCACAAGGGCGTGATATCTTCTACTAACATAATGATTGATTATTTGAAAGGGTGAATACGCTTGCTTGCTTAACCTTCACCTCCTACTTTATGAGACATATTATTGGGTGTGTGTGTGTCTATGTGTGTGAAACAACTATAAGATACCCCTATTTTGTAACTTTGAATTTCTTTTACAACTATAAATCTTTTCCCTAATGGTTAAACTAAGTTATTCCCTTTCTCAATTCTCTAACCAACAACTATACTTAGTCAACAATATAGGGACATTAAATTAAATTCAAATGTTATTTTTAGCACTTGATGGGTTTAGAACAAACACCTAAACTCGAAAATATTGTTGGAGCATCTTGTACCTTCTAGTAGAATCATTGCTTTGGATTCAAAATGTTTTCAATGAAAGTTAAAGGGGTCTATTTTTATCTATACATCCAATTCCAATTTCCTACACATAACAAAGCCCATTTTCCCTTTACAAGAAATTCAAATCACTATCACATGGAGCTATCTAATCTTGTAGCAACTTCTCTCTCTAGCAAGTTATTTGATAGAATTCGACAATGGAAAATCATGATTTCAATAATGAAATTCTGCAATTTTGCAAATTATTACACTGCAAATGGATCTGTAGATACTCATATTCATTGGAACAACTCCATATTACAATTTCAAGGATTAAAACTTGTAATTCCAACAATACATCATATTTATTTTATTTTTATTTTTTATAAAATTTATTAAAAAATATGTGAGAATAATAAATAAGATAATTAATCATCAAATATATTAATATATTATTTGATATTTTAAAATAATTTTGATTATTTTAAATAATAATTTTTTATTTTAAAATAATTTTGATTATTTTAAATAATAATTTTTTATTTGATATTTTAAAATAAGTTTGATTATTTTAAATAATAAATTTGTATGTATATTTAATTTATAATTATATGTATGCCAATAATAAATAATAAGTTGTTTAGTAATTTTTTCTTTAAGTAAAAATTTATATTAATATTTACAATATGTATAATTTAGTATTCCCTTATGTTCTAAAAGCAAAAAGGCCTACCCCAGTGGGGAAACGAGACATAATGTAGTTGTTTCGGACTTTCCCAAAAACTGTAATATATAGCTATAAGTCTAAGGTGGCCATAACCATGTCTGAGAACTAGAAAAAACATTTGCAAAAAATATGGAAACCATATAACATTCTAAAAAGTATTAGGAACCTGAGGTTCCATTTTTAGAGGGTCACCCATGGCAGAGGAAGCTCCAGGACTGGTGCTAGTAGCAGGGACGCCAACACTTGGACCAGTGGAAGGAGTTCCAGGACCGAGACTGATATCAACAACATGGGTAGCAGGTGGTTGAAAGACGCCTCCATGTTTGCGAGCCAGTTAGGTGATAACTTTCAACAAATACTTGTTCTGAAGCTCCAACATTTCCATTCTACCCTTTATCTAACGAAAGTAATCATCTTTGGGCAGTATGTCGAGTGCAACCATGGTTTTGACATGCCAATAGAGATCGAGGGTATGGAAAAACTTGGAGTTTTTGGTCCCGGCACAACCCAGATGTGGAATCACTCCCCCTACTTGGAAATCAACTTTTGTATCCTCAGTGAATTCCCAGACTAGGCGGATCTTAGCTTCCAGGGCCGACATGGCCACTTTGTCATCCACAGGCACATGTTTTTCATAATGCTCTGCAACATCCAATGTTGCCTTTGATGCGTGGGATGGCCCAGCCCGAGAGATACCAACGCCCGAAGAGAGGTTTTATGACTGTGAGGTGCCATAGTAGGGGGAAACATGGAAAAGGGAGTGATAGATCCACGGACAGAGGGAATGCAAACCAACAAGAAGGTATTTGACAGAGTCAAGTAGTAGATGTTAGAACTGAAAATGAAGGTGAGGGGCACCTTTAAATTTTCGATGAACTTACCAATTTCTCTATCATTCACATGATGAGCCATGATGATCGGTTTCATGGGAAGAAGCTCCCCAATTCCCATTCAATATGTCATTCATGTCCTTGGCATAAAGTCTTGCAGTGGTTCATTCGTCAACATGATGATCATACGAGCGCGTAACTTGTGAAGAGATTGGGTAATCCTTCTCTCCCGCATGCTAACAATCTGGAACCTCATGTCCGTACTTAACACATTCAACCTCATAATGACGTTCGGTACTATCACTTCTAGAAGCTGTGGAAATCGACAAAGGTGGGAGCTTTGGAGTAGCAGTGGAGGTGACATTTGGGGTGCTATGATGCGACTGATGGGTTCCCAATGAACTTGAGCCATGTGCCACACATTTTGCAACCGCCATCTATGCTTGCATGTGTTACAAATTATTTTGGTCACCTCAGTGATCACCTTACAACATGTGTGCATGTTCCTTAAAAAATACTAAAGAGGCTTTCTCCATGGGAAAAGTGATTTACTTTCCTTTGCCAAAAACCATATGAAGGAAGGTCGTCGCACCCTGCTAATACATAGGGTGCAACGATGCATGATCATCGCATCCTGCACTATACCTCGACTGCGAAGTCGTCACATGATGTTAAGTATGTATGGTGCGACGATGCTTAAAGCTTGAGAAAAGTCAAATTTCACGAATGTTCTAGAAGGGAATCTTCTAGAAGATGAGGTGGCCTCTGATCGGTTTGGATCTTACTTGCTTCTATGATTTGGTGGGATCATCCTAATCTCCTCATCCATCTCTCTTTCTCACTATATAAAGAGGGATCTCTCATGGAAAAGGCTAAGGTTGAATAGGCTAAGATTTGTATGGAGAGTTATGCTTCAGATTGTGCTTGAGAGCTTTGCTTTAGTTCTTCAAGTCAGATTGTGGATCTTCTTCATTCAAGGTATTTGGAGCAAAGGTGTGTGGTTTGAAGCAAAGATCCATCGAAAGGGACCTTGCAACATCAAGGCATGGGTTGTATTCTCCACTTTCTATTCACTTAATACATTAATGCATTTCTTCCCTATATAAGCATCTCGTCTTCTATTGTATAATTCCTTGATCATATACATAGACTTCATTAGAATAGATAGATATTTGTTCCTCTTCTTTGTTGGTTTGTGACTATTGGACAAGCTTGCTATTCTGCAAACTCAAGGAAGGAACTACAAAGACGACACTAGCAAGGAAAAGATTTGTTTAAAAGGTACGTCTCTTGTAACTCATTAAACTAGTTTATATGATGATGAAGTTTAAGGTGAAGTGTGCATTATGTTCTGTTTTGTTCTAGTTTCCAGTGGGATCTAGGGAGATATGTTTGTGTCCGCACTTACTGACTAATCCAATAACAAAATTGGTGACCATGCTGGGGATATGACTTTCTTTTGGTTTTTTGCCTCTTATTTGCTTTTAGCCTGTCTTATTTTGATTAAATTCATTCTCTAAGTCTGTGGGTGATCCATCTGGACTCCCTAGGTCTGAAAGTTCAGTTAGATTTTTTGTCTTTCTTCCATTTTTCCCTTAGTTATAGAGATCGTCGCATTGTACTATATAGACAGCCTGCAACAACCCTCTGACGTCGCACCCTACTGATGAAAACCAGTGCGACAATGTCTCACTGTGCCCTATTGGTAGTCTGCGATGACCTTCGATCGTCGCACTGTGATCCACTGTCAGCCTGCGACGATTCCTGTAGGAATTGTTGGAAGCACCATTTTTTTCTTTTTTCCACCCAGTTTTTCCCCAATTGCCTGGGATGAACTTCTGATACCAATGATTGATTGTTTTATAAGTTTAAATCTTGTGTTCGATTGGTTTTCAGGAATTGAAAGTCTTTCTTTATAAATTTTGAAAGTTTTGCTTTTGATTCTTGTCACAAGGGTATAATTTATGGATCCTGATTTGAGTTCTTGTTTGACAAAGGGTCTTTGATTTGTTTAGAGTTTTGGATTGATTTTACTTTCCAGATTCTTTATTGATTGAGAGACATTTTTGTTTGTATTTAACAAAAGGATTTCCTATCATCTTCATTTTTGTCTATATTATGAGTTTTGATTTGGGAATTGTGTTGAAAATGTCTTGATTTTCTTGGATTACGATTTATTTTTCTTCCTTACATCTCTGATCTGATTTGAAAAAGAAAGAACTGAAGTCACTTCTTATTTTTAGTAATTGTTCACAAGAAAATTCTCGCATTCGAAATATTTGATTAAGAGAGAAAATTGGAAAATTTTGTAGCCTATGATTATTTGGAATTTTGGTCATTCGAAATTGAGAAATTGTGATTTGTAACTTTTGTACTTCAAAAATACCTTCTCCCGACTATAATCAGAGTTCATTGAATTGAAATATTGCATATTCATGTCTTCTTTCATTTTATTGGGTCAAGGTCACAACGTCATCAGCTTCATTTACATCTCCCTTTTGAGTAAACAACAGCCTTTAAAACACAACATAATTTTAAAATTTATTAGCAACTTTTATTTTCTAGAAATTCTCTTCACCAACATTAGCTAGGATAGCACTTTAGAATAGGTTGTAAGGTACACTCTCCAAAGCATCAAAACACACAATAGTATCTTGTGATAGGGAGAGTTCAAATCCACTTGCTACATTTTGTCTTGGGAAACCCTTCTAACACAAGGGTCAATCATGAGATCACATTAGAACTGGAAGAGTTACTCACCCTGCTTTGTTGATTTTAGTGTAGAGATTGCATGTATTATTGGGGGTCACTTGAGGGTATACCCACAATTATGTGTGGGATCTTCTCGAGTTGATTTTGGGCTAGATACCCTACCTTTGCGTGTGGATCGGACTGTCGACTGTTTCCCCAAGCATCATTATCGTAATTGGTAACCTTAGTATCCTATCTCTTTAGAATCTTTACACGAGGTGACTGTGGAGGGGAAAATCTTCACAGTACCTGGAATCAACATTGGCCAAACTCACTCAGGCTCCTTGGAGGGTATACCCACTATTATGTGTGGGAGCTTGCACCAGGGTGTAAGTCCATTAAGCAGGTCATCAACGTAACTTTTCCACCCTCTTTATCCCAGCCCCTTCATGTCTTGATTTCACGACATTGGATTTCATCACCAACTAGTGACTTTGAAACAAGAAGGTTTGTTTGCTTGGTTTGATTTCTATATTTTATTAGTAAGTGTTGTTTGTTTCTCTAGCTAGCCATAGATTTGTTTAATTCTTTATTTGGTGTGGCCAACATTGGCCTTCGACATTCATGTAGGATGCAAGAGTTACCTCCAGAAGATCCGGAAAGTTACCTCCCTTTGCTTCCTAACTCACCAGAGCGATCTCCTAAGGGGAAGTCAATAACGAAGTAGCCTCTGAGATTGGAATTTCACATTCTTTAGAGGAATTCATAATTATTTTGGATTCTTTGGAGGCATTTGGACTTCCCGTAAATCCGTTATTGAGTGTTAGACAAGATCCACATTTTCTCTGGATGAACTCATCGGGAGAACTTGTTGTTGGCGAAAATATTGAAGTACCTACTAGACCTAACGTAGATTCTAGAGTAGATGATCCATTTTTTCAAAGTGAATCATTTAGAACTCTGGTTCATAGTGCCAAAATTTTTAATCCTAGCTCAGGACACGATATTTTTGACACACTAGGAACGAGTTCTAATCAACCCATGGAATCACAAATGCATGAGATGTATGTTACCCATAGGATACCTTTAGATCATTTTACTGGCACAATCGGTAATGTCGTCACAGTTTCAGACCAATTGTTGATTGG
The DNA here is from genome assembly GCA_009831015.1 of Picea engelmannii. Classification (NCBI taxonomy): domain Eukaryota; kingdom Viridiplantae; phylum Streptophyta; class Pinopsida; order Pinales; family Pinaceae; genus Picea; species Picea engelmannii. Next base: position 1,060,439 of record ML792735.1, read on the forward strand.
TTCTCACTCAATTCTTCCTCTCCATATTTCCCACTCTACCATGGTCCCACAAGCTACGACTATTTCTACTGGAAATGTGGTTATCACTCAATCTCCTATTGGAACCCCACTTCCACTTAGACCAAATCCGTGAATTCCCCCTAGGTATAACGCTTTGAATACTTCCATTCCTATTCCCACACAAAATCCATCCAGAGGGTCTAAAATTTGTGTTCCTCGTGGGTATAATGTTGTTGGTCATTGTGTTCCTACACCTACCCAGGTTATCTCCAGAGGGCTCTACATTCCTCCTTCACCTTCACCTGGAGGACCAAATCATCATGGCCCTAGTAGCTCCAATATTGTTGGAGGCACAAGTCACTTTTTTCGCTTCTGGTTTTCAGATTCTTATTGGAGGCCAACCCCAACTTGGGGGGAAACCTCATGTTGGAGGCCATAACCGAGTTTATGGACAAAATATACTTGCGTTACAATCCAACCTTGGAATCTTCCCTTCCAAGGGAATCCACAACCATCTGGGGTGCAACACCCTCAAGTTAATGCTTTTGTACCACCTAATTTCAGACAACCGTATCCAGGTTCTATGAATCCTACTTGGGGTCAACATTTTCAGTCTAATATTCCTTTCCAAGGGAATATACCTAATCAACCAATCATGTTGGCTATTTGAATCAAAACCCTCCACAATCGAATCTTTCAGGAGTGTGTAACTATATATAGATTGCCTATGGTCCTACTGGTATACCTACGGGACTCCTTCCTCAAAACTACTAGTTTCCTCAAGTGAACAAACAGTTGTCTTTTCTTGCTACTTTGGATTTACTGGATTTATCTAGGATTTTGAATGATCCTATTTTTCATTCTCCTTATTGGCCCGTCATATCAGCTAAATTACCATCTGACATTCCTAAGTTTGACAGTCGATCAAGAGAACACCGAAATAATCATGTCATGACTTTTCATCTTTGGTGTTCGTCCAACTCATTGATCGATGACACTATAATATTACGACTTTTTCAACGAACTCTCACAAGTTCGGCCCAAATGGTACATTGAGTTACCATGAGGATTCTTTAATGACTTCAATACACTAGCCATGGCCTTCTTAACCCATTACCATTTGTCAATTCGATATGAGACAGGAAACAAAATTTTGAGTTCTTTTAAACAATCCTCTTCCACTCATATTTCTGATCATATCCATGAGTGGAAGAGAAGAAGATGCTTAATCAAAGTTCCCCTTCCTGATCAACTATTGGTTGAGTGGTTTACCAAATCACTCATTGGGCCTATCTCCCATGATGTTTCCATGGGTGGTGTCGTCACTGAAGAGAAAGCGATTAATCGTGTTCAATATCTACATCTCGTTTATTCGCAAATAGGCACACTTTACGACTTGATCTCTGATGCTCCTCATCCTTCTACGAATCCTACCCCGACACCTCCATTAGCTTCTCATGCTACTGATAGCGTGATTGGAATCTTTCATGATGAGACTCAGTCTACCCAAGCCAGTCATACCAATCCCAATTCTACCACTTCTAATGTACAAAATACTCCTACTCCTTCTTCCGGTAAAACCTCTGAAGTTAATTCGGTTCAATCTACGGCTACTGGTAAAAATAAAAATAAAAAGAAAGGGAAGGGTAAGAATAAGGAGGAAAAAAATAATAATCAACAATTTGAGAAACCCAAAACACAGCTAGTTGATGATAAAGATAAATGTAAACCTCATTACCCTTGTCTTATTTGTGGTGATGATCATTATACAAAAGATTGACCGTGACGTGCTGAGGTTACTAAGTTCCTGCAAGGGACCAGGAAGCCTTCTACACCTGCATCTTGTCATAATCATTTCCTTCTCAACAACAAGCCTAATTGGTCATTCATGAACAACCTTCTCCCTCTACATCATCTTATGTCCTTATGTGTACTGGTGACTCCAAGAAGAACGAAGTTGCAGTCGCAACTTGAGCCAAAGATTATTCTCCATCAAAGGAGAAAGTTGACAATTTACCAACTTCATTGGTTCGACATCCTCTCCCAACTTCACCTCCAAACAGTCCTCTTCATCTCAAACGATTGGGCCTGGATATAGTTCTTCGTCCTCCTCCCAAGGGCATTGTTCGAAAGTCTTCATTTAATCCTCATGCACACGCTACCCAAAACTACAATATTGTAGAAGACCTTGCGCAATCACCCTTTGCGATGTCGGCTCTTAAAGTCCTTCAAAGTTGTCATACTCAACGAAAGGCGTTGTTAAAGGTTATTTGGGGAATTGATCTTACCGATACCAATTTGATAATCTTTGACTTGTAAGATCATATTCCAAGGCTTCCTCCTCAATTAGCGTTTCAGATCGAAGTTGTTGTGGAAAATAAAAATATATGTTGAACCATTATTGATGAAGGAGCCTCGACTTGCATTATGTATGTTACTTGTTGGAAATATATCGACTCTCCTACCCTTACCGAGTCGCACAATAATGTTAAGGCCTTCAATGGTATAGGGTTTAAACCTTATAGTGTTCTTCCTTCGTTTTCTATTACGTTAGAAGGCAAAGACGTTAACGTTGAGGTTGAGGTCTTTGATGCACCTCTTGATTACAACCTTCTACTTGGTTGTAGTTGGATTGATTCCATGCGTGCAGTTGTGTCTACCCTTTTCCGTGTGTTATGTTTCCCGCACCAAGGAAAGGTCATCACTGTCAACCACCTAACCTTCGTTAATTCCGATTCATGTACTAGCAATGTACCTTTTATCTCGAAAACACCTCTTGGTTATGAGAATGTCGGTGTGGGTCTTTTAAAAGATTCCACCTTGATGGGTACATTTCCTATTCCACCACCCGATATTCCTCCTCCTTTTTTCGCTTCGATTAATATGATCTCAACCTCTGTTCGTGAAACCCCTGAGTTTTATGACTCGTGGATAGTACCTAACTCTAGTGATTATCTCTGTTACGGCGACATGATGCCTTTAAGTCCGGTCGAATCATCTTATCAATTTATTCAATCGACAACTCCTTCTCCTCCTCTCTGTGATACATCTCCTGATCTATTTCATGCGATCTTTCCTACAGATGAGATGATCATGTAGGTCATGTCTATGGAAGATACTCCCTGGGATGATGGACATCATCGTTCTATTCTCTTCCTAGAACGTAACATCATAGAGAGTTACCAACGGATTTCGACTCTGTCTACCGTTGTTGTTATTTATTCTATTCCTGAGTCAACACATGATGTTTTGTATGAAGGGAACTTGAGTAATATTTCACCTACCATCCCTCTTGACATATCGATTAAACCCAGAGTCATGGAAAATATTCATATCAGTGCCTCATGTTCTATTAATGAGCTTCACACTTATAAAGCTCGTTTTCAAGAATTTTGTGATGTTTTTTCCTGGAGTTATGTAGAAATGCCAGGTATTGATCGTGATCATATTGTTGTGCATGAGATTAATACTTATCCGAACGCTAAACCCGTTAGACAAAAACTTCGCCCAGTACATCCACATAAAGTTGTTGCTATCAAGCTTGAAGTTGAAAAACTTCTTAAGGATGGATTTGTCTATCCTGTGGCTTTGACTGTTTGGGTATCTAAGATTGTTTTGGTAAACAAGAAACAAGGCACGATCCGTGTTTGTGTAGATTATAGGGATATAAATAAAGCTTGTCCCAAAGACAATTATCTTACCCCTTCCGTTGACCACATCATTGACAACTGTGTCGGGAGTGAAATATTCTCCTTGATGGATGGTTTCTCTGGCTATAGTCAAATCAATATTTTACCAGCAGATCAACACAAGACTTATTTTATTTTCTCTTGGAGAACCTTCGCCAACCGGAAATTACCTTTTGGTCTAAAAAATGTTAGTGTGACTTTTCGGTGTGCTATGTATTATTCTTTTCATGACATTAAGAACATTGTACAACCCTATCTCAACGATCTACTAGTGCATTCCATGCGTCGTCAAGATCACCTAGTGCATTTACGAGCCATTTTCCTACGTTGTCGTTATTATCGCATACGTTTGAATCTGCACAAATATATTTTTTGTGTGGAATCTGACCTACTTCTTGATTTTATCATGTCTATACATGGGAATTGGGTAGACCCCTTGAAGGTTGAGTCTATTCTTAATATACCTCCTCCTTCCACACTATGCCAACTCCAAAGTTTGCAAGATAAGGCAAACATTTTACGTCGATTCATCCCCAATTACGCTGAAGTAACGAAAGGATTTACTCGGCTCCTCAAGAAAGGTTATGATTTTGTATGGGATGATACTGCAAACAAAGACTTTGAGGCTTTGAAACTTGCCTTAACCTGTACACCACTACTATTTCCACCTGACTATAGCCACGATTATTTCCTGTACTTAGCTGCTTCAAACTCTACCATTGTTATGGTTTTATTCCAAGAGGATGATTCACACGATGAACATGTTATATACTATTTGAGCAGGAGTCTTACAACTACTTAAACCAAATATTTACACGTGGAGAAACTGGCCTTGGCAGTCGTTCAAGTTGTTCAACATTTTTGTCACTACATCTTATTACGCATAACCACAATCATTTATGATTGCAACCCCATGCAACATATCTTTACTCGACAATTTCTGGGGGGGAAGTACTCTAAATGGATAGTTATTCTTCAAGAGTTTGAACGTGCCAAGTCAAAGAATTCTTTGGTTTTTGTCGAATTGATATGTGACCTTCCCTCTACTGAGACAAAAAATGTGGCAGAGGATTCCTTACCTGACGAATCCCTTTTTCTGATCAATTCCAATGACATATGGTATAGATATATTATCATCTATCTCTAAACTCAAACTTTATGGCCTGATCTTTCTAGTACATATCATCGTCGTATATGGTATCAAGCCCATCAATACATTATCCTTGGTGATACCATTTACCGCCATGGTATTGATTTCATATTTCGACGATGTCTCACCTACGATGAAGCTGAGAAAGATTTGAATGATTGTCACTCTAGAGCATGTGGTGGTATATGTCTGGGTATGCCACTGCCCAAAAGATCTTATGAGCTAGTAATTTTGGCCTTCATTGTTTAAGCATTGCATTACTGTCGTCGAGAAATGCCATGCTCATCAAACCTACAACAATAAGATCCAATCTCACCCTACTCCTCTTCACCCTGTAGTTTCTGTTGGACCATTCACCAAATGGGGCATTGACTTCATGACATGTAACCCTCACTCGTTCGGGGAACATGGATACATTATTGTAGCTGTGGATTATTTCACTAAATGGGCCGCGGTGATGCCTACATTTGATAATACCGAAAAAACTTCAGTGTTATTCATATTTAATCATATCATTACTAGATTTGGTGTCCCTCGAGCCATCGTTACTGATCACGGTATTCATTTTCGCAATTTTATGATGTCTGAACTTACTGAGAAGTTGGGTCTTCACCATGAAAACTCAACCCCCTATTATCCACAGGCCAATGGCCAGGTTGAAGCAATTAACAAAGTTCTCACTACTATGCTTCGACGTATGGTAGAAATTCAGAAGTCAAATTGGCACACGATGTTGTTCTCAACATTATGGGCCTATCGGACATCTGTTAAGCTGCCACAGGATTCACACCTTTCTAGTTAGTATATGGTATCGAAGCAATTTTGTTAATTGAATGTGAAATCTCATCTTTGAAACTAGTCGTCGAACTTCTCCCTAACACTTCTGCTGAAGAGGAACATCTTTTGTATTTGATGCAATTAGATGAAACTCATCGTGATGTCGCCTTAGCTATTGAAACCCAGAAAAAATGTGTTAAAGTCCAATATGACAAACATGTCAAGCCATATGTTTTTTCTGAAGGTGATCTAGTTCTTCTTTACGAGCAAGATCGTGATTTGCTAGCGGCCGATAAATTTGAGCCCATGTGGCGGGGTCATTATATTGTGAAACGAGTTTTGGAGAAAGGGGCTTATGAGCTGGGAGATTATGATGGAATCCCTTTGAGTGAACCCATAAATGGGCTTTACTTGAAGAAGTACTATGCTTAAATCATTTTTTGCATGAGTGTTGTGTATTTTTAGTGTATCATACTCTTGTGTGTTTTTTCGTTTTTGGTTCCACCTTTCGACTGCTTACCTTGCATTATGATTGGTTTCCAGATGTCGGTGTTTTCACTACCCTACATTGGCTTCGCTGATGGCGCTAGTCGCAGTACTCAAAACTTAGCGTATGTTGCTTGGGCAATTTATGCACCTACGGATGAAATAATCAGTCTACATGGTGTATGCCTTGGTCCTGCAACCAACAATATCATGGAATACAATGCAGTTATCGAGTTATTGATTGACGTTGTTTGACTTGGAATCAATCATCTTATTGTATGACTCGATTCACAGTTAGTAGTACTACAATTGAGTAATGTTCATTCTATCTGGAGTCCTACTTTGTTAAAGGTATATTTACGAATTCGCCTCTTGGAGCGTCATTTTGATTACATTGAATATCAACACATTCCTAGATGTCTAAATACATTAACAAATGCATTGGCTAATTATGTGTTAGACAGACATTTGAGACATTTATAAAATCCAATCACATTTTTGTACATAAAACAAGTAAGTCGGTAGGAGCCTCATATTAATAACGATAAAAGTTTACAAAAAGTGCTTTTGTCCGAAGACCAAAATATCAAAAATGTGAAGCATATGGCTTCATATACAAAAAAGCATCAAGGATGTTGCTCGATATAACACGCGACTGGCCATGCTACTCTACGGAGCAGTCAATCGATGGATGCAGACACACCCACTATGTGGCATTGGTAATGCCTAAGAATCTCATCTATTGTGGCATCAGGGACATTCATGGTGAGTCCCTCTAGGTTTTGTTCTATGGCCTCTAGATTGGCAGCAACTACTCATGCTACGACACCTCTCTCCCCTCACCTCTGGATAGGGGATGAACCTTGAGGATGATAAGGCCCCACATCTGCATTTTTGAAGAGAATTTGATTAGTCATCGTATAAACAACACAAAAAACATTTTATATATCATTAAAAATAACAAAAACATTATATAAACAAAATTTCCTTCTTACCTATGTCCCCCCACTGGGAACCTTCGGGAAGAGCTAGGTCTGGATCTCCATGGAAATATAACCCAGCATAGGCATAATCATCGACCATGAGCATTTGAGTCCTCAGCCATTCAAAGAAGACATCATTATACCTGACGATGTGACCGCCTCCATGTCGGGCCATGTGATCTACCCATCTCTTCATCCTCGGATCCTGTGGAGCAGTTATACCCCACTCCACCTACAAGCGTAGGACATGGACCCTCTCCAGGAAGAAGGATACCAAAATAAACCCATATCCAAATTGTTTTAACCCACCACTTTTGCACTTGGTAAGTTGTTTCTTCATGCTTTTTAGGATCCCTTCACATGAGTTGAAGACTTGGGGCTCCATACACTCCAATGCATACTGAAAATGGCTATGAAGAGCCATGTGGGGAGTTGCACTCCCTGTCATGTTAGTAATAGTATAGAGGATAGTTCGTAAAGGTAGATCTTGGACATCCCTGATAGCGACCTTACCGATATGTTTCTTGGTTCTCGGCACACAATGATGACTATTGTAGTAGTTCATAGGCTCACTACCACCCCTACTACATGTAAGTGTCACCCCTGAACCATGACGAGATAGTCCTGTTAGGAAATATATATCCTCGATATCTATGGTGAGTGTGTGGGCACCCACATGAAATGCCTGCTCGTGAAAGGGACAATTTGGCTATCAGTTGTGATTTGAATGAAGTTCACTCATGCAATCACACATGCAGTGGATATGCTTATGAGCATGTGCAAACTAGGAAATTCGAATTCATTGTGAGAATTCTAATTGCAGGGATTGTGCAGAGGAGGCAGGTTGTCTGGAGACAGAATTAGCACATGTATTTGCTGATTTTTGTATGACAGTGTGAGATGATTGTATTGTACTAAGAGCTCTTGGATTAGATTTTTGTATGAGATTGTTTCATGATCCATGATATACATAATATATGATAGTGGGGTTTTTAGATTTACGTTTTCCCGGAAAAACTTATGTGTTATGTGTTCTTGATATTTCACTTTGTGATCATGGTTTAATTTCCGCAAGAATATTAGTAGAAGCGATTATGTATTTCACAGTGGCATATAATTGTTAGATCGGGAGAATCGCAGGAAATACTTAATTTGTATTGAAAATTTTCTACATGGTATCAGAGCCACAGAGCCACGGAAGTGAGGTGCGAAAATAATAGTATTTTCACAGGTCCTGTATCTGGAAAGGTGTGAACCTTAGTACTAAAAACTTCATTCATTTCTAGGAGTATAAATTCTTGCACCCTACTCAAAGGAGAGGTGCGAACTTCATTAAGATTCTCGCAGGTTTCTTAAAGGAGAGGTGCGAACCTCCCTCACCCCACAGTGCATTATAGTGCGAACTCTCTCAAACAGTTCACAGGATATACACAGGTGAGGTACGAACTTCCCTCAGGCTAGTAACTGGTTAGGTGCGAACCTCCCAGAGAAAGAAGGATTGTAGCAGTTGAATTTGTGGTTGGATAAAATTCGAATTTGCAGAAGGACTTTCTTGGTGCTACATTTGATTCAAGATCAAAATGGCTTTCAATGGCTTGAGGTTGGAGTATGCACTCGAGGGTAGCTCGAACTACTTTGCTTGGAAGGACAGGATGGAGGCAGTACTCAAAGACAATGGCTTGAAGGAATACATTGACAAAGATGTTCCTAAGCCAGAAGCGACGGACACTGCAAATCTTGATGCATGGAAAAAGAAAGTGGCAAAGGCGAGGAGGATTCTATTGGAGGGAGTACGAGACCACAGTGTCTCAAGTATCCATGGGAAAACCACACCACATGCAATGTGGAAGGTTTTGACGGATCTGTTCCAAAACAACAATGACCATAGGAAATTGGTGCTCAAAGATAAACTTAGGAAGATCAAGATGGAGAAGGGCGACTCCATTCCAAAATATCTCACAAAGTTTGTCCAATGTCGGGATGAGATTGGAAGTGTGGGAATAATAGTCGTTGCAGATGATTTGGTGAGCTTGGCTCTCCTAGGAATTCCCAAGAATTGACACAGTTATCAAGACTCTGTCAATGGAAGGGAAAAATTGCTAGATTGGGAACGACTATGGTTGGATCTAGTACAATAGGAGTTCAGGCAGAACACCAGAGATGGATCTTCATCAAAGCATGATGATGAAGAGGATTGTGCTTTGACTGCCAAGGCAAGGAAAGGGAAAGGGAAGAAATTTCATTCAAAATCTGAGTCTAAATTCAAGAAGCTAGATTTGTCCAAAGTGGAGTGTTTTCACTGTCACGAACATGGGCATCTCGCTACTAATTTTCCGCAGAAGAGGAATAAAAATATGGTTGTTGGAGCTGTAACTGGTGAGGCTCTTGTCTCACAATTTGAACTTGACTTCTCTTTGATCGCATGCATGGCTTCAAGTGCATCTGGATCGGTGTGGTATTTGGATAGTGGCGCTTCCTACTGTTAGCACTCTGTAATTTTCCCAAGGCTGTGGAGGTAGTCACAGAGGCAACATCGAAACTGCTTTGATTCAAGGATCTATCCCTCCAAGACTTAGAGAGGGATCTCTCTATCAAATTTATCTTTGTTATAGATTTGATCTTAGGCTAGCTATGGAGAATAGGATATGATCTTGGAGTTTTCTGGTTGAGACAACAAAAGAAGACTATTGGGCTATGGGGTCTGTGACAAGTTTGAAATTAAACACAAGTCTATAAGGTATTTCCACAAGGAAAGGTAATGCAGACGTTGGATCCTTTAGAAATAAAGTGATGTAAAAGAGGAACAGATGAGATAATCAACTACAACAAAAAAGCATTCAAGAATTTCTTCATTGTAGTATCAGAGGGAAAACATTTAGATTTTTAAAATCTCGACACAGAGTATACTGGATAAATTATGCGCTAAATATCCCTTTAAAAATCAGAAAGGGAATAACATAATGATAACTGAGAAGGATCACATTCAACGAAGAGAGGAAACTTCACCAACGTTAACACGTAAGAATCCTGTGCAAAAGTCCATTTATTTCTGGTTGGTCTAACAAAATATTACAGAGAATAGCCTTCTGGGTGCAAGAATCAACAAACTTTTACATTAAAATCCTATGAATAAATAGGGAATATCCCCCAACAAGTTGTGTAATTCATATTTAACCGCCCCGGCCAAAAATAGCTACAAATCCCCAAAAATCTAGAACTGTCTGCCATGAAAGACAGGTCGAATTTCTGCGAAAAATAGGTCTACTCAGACACTTGTTTCTCTTTAATCATGACACCTTGGAAAAACATGAAAGATTTTATTGTAGATGGGAATGTGCCAGACAAAAACCTCCTTCAGTTTCTCCAAATTTGGCTCCAACTCGTCGTAATAGCTCCTGTAAAATCATGACTATAATAGAAAAATGAAAAACTAGAAAGAAGGGCCTTGAAGATGGCTTCAATTCTCTCTGCTCGTGGCACCTGTGAAAAAAATGAGAGAGGTTTTTGTTCTTCATCCTGTTACGGAGAAAAATTGCTTTCAGTTTTTCAAAATTCCATTTATTCTGCCCGAAAAACGTTTTGAAAGTTGACTGGTCAAAATGCTGCGAAAGCGGTTTTTTCGAGGGCAGAGTGGTATTCCATACCCCCTGAGGTGGTAAGTGGTTTTAGGGCGGGGGGGGGTTCCGCTGGAATGTGGAGGTGACACCTGTCCGGAGGGTGGTTTTAGAAACTACTCCATTCCGGACCCCTTCCCCCTCCCCCCCTTCTCGTTAAACTTCGGATGGTGAGGGGGGGGGTCCGGAATTTTTCTCATTCATTGATTTGTTTTTAATGGGATGTGATGTGATGTTTAGACTTAGGATAGTATTTTAGTTTGTTTTTTGTTTTTTAATTTTTGTTTTATGTTTTGTTTTGTTTTCATTTATTTTAATTTTGTTTTATTATGTTTTTTATTATATTTTAATTGTTTTGATTTATATGCATTTTTATTTATTTAATGTTTGTTTATTATTTATATGTTTTAATATGTTTTTTTTATTATTATTGTTGTGTTTTATTTTGTTTTGTTTTGTTTTTAATATTAATTAATAAAACATTAACCTAATTTATTAATTAATCAATTGATTAATTAATTATTTTTTAACAAGATTTAACCTAGCTTATTTATCTAATTATACTAACATTATTAATTAATCTAATTAACTTATTGTTCTTTTTGTTTATCCTAAGTTTGATTATTCATGGATGGGTGGTGGGCGAGATGTGGCCAAGGGATAAAAGGACAAGGGAGTGAGGGCGCAATGTGGATGAAGGATGTAGCATGGAGCGAAGGAGTTCTGATGCAATGGATGGATGACACGTTGGGACAGGGCTCGCCGAAAAAACCGCCTCATTCCGGACCCCCCCCCCCCACTGTTAAAGGCAGAATGGTCGAGAGGGTCTGGAATCGCCTATAGACCGTCCATCTGCGTGCTGCCATGACGACCGTAGATCTGTGCACACTTTTTAATCACCATTCCAGACCCCCCCCACCATTAAAAAAAGATCAGTCGAGGGGGTCTGGAATCCACTATTAGTCGTTGATCTACGCGTCTCTAGATCGATCATCGATCTAAGCGCGTTCTTTATTCTCCAAGCGCAAATGCAGTATATGAGGCAAAACTTAGGCTTAATGACCTTTTTGAGGGTTTGGTGCACTGCTTCCCTTGCTTTTGTCACCATGGGGTTAGGAAAAACCACTCAGCATAAAAAATCATGAATTTTCCTTTTCCTTTCCTTTCCTTGAAACTA
>ML792736.1:8021-38628 GCA_009831015.1 Picea engelmannii
CGGTTGCATACATGCTTGCATTACCTGCATCTATGATTGTACATAATGTGTTTCATGTTTCACTGCTTAAGAAATATGTGCCTGATGCTAATCATGTTATCGATTGGACTGTGATTCAGGTGGAACCAGAAGGTGTCCTACAACTGCATCCTGTGCGCATATTGGACAGGAAAAGCAAACAGCTCTGAAATCGAGCTATAGAGCTTGTAAAGGTCCAGTGGACCTGGTACAGCCCTGAAGACGCAACATGGGAGCATGAAGAAGTAATGCGGGAAGAGTACCCACATCTTTTTGAAAATTTTGAGGAACTTGCAGAGATAGTGTAAGTTGCACTGAGGACAGTGCAAAAATAAGGGGAGGGGGATTGTAGTGTCCCCAAGGCCGAGCCCCGTTACAGATCATGATATATGCAATGAATTGTAAATGTTCTCTATAGACTGGTGAGCCAAGTTTTGTATAAGCTGGAAGGCTTATGTGTTTGTTAGGCTAGGAAGCCTAAGTGTTTGAGGGCCAGGAGCCTGCTATTGTACTTGTATGTATGAAGAATAATCAATAAAATATAAAAACTGCCAGGTGCAAATCGACCACGATGAATGAGTGAAGGGGGACTGAGCATCCACAGAGTGGGCAAGGAACTAGGGGCTGGAAGGCGGGAAAGGGGCTGAGTGTTGAGCCTAGGGGCTTAGGCCTGGAATAATATTTTAATATTATTTCCTAAAAAATCCGTGTGCATATTATTTTATCCTAAGTTCCTAGCAAAAAGGAAAGGCGTGTACAGGGAGGCATGCGGATGGAACGCATGCAGTACCCAAGGTGACAAATGTCCACCCTAAGGCATGCAAATAAAACAAGAAGGAATAGCCATGGGGGGGAGAGATCTCGCATTCCATTCGACCCGACTACCCTGGGCAGGAGCCGTACGAACTAGTCTGCAAGAGACCTCATGTATGCCTATTACAGAGAGGAAGCCTATGTTGGGGGGGCTGAAGAATGCGTGTTTACCCTTGTTCAGAGCCATGGAGTCTATCTGTGAGAGAAAAACAGTGTGTGCATTCCCTGAACGCAATGTCCATATCAATTTCGGGGAAGAGTCTTTGTTTGCCCAAGAAAAGTTGAGCGAGCTTGTGCGTGGAGCCCTATTCTGAAATCTTGACCGAGAGAACATTTTGTGACTACTGAACTGGTTCTTGGGAAGCCTATGTCCATTTTCCCTATGTTTGTTGTGGCACGCAGTTCTAGACTACGTGAGGCTTGTTGGCCTGTGAGCGACTCCCTCCAGGTGAGAGAGTGCGCAGAGGAAGGAGAGAGCTCTTGTAAGGAACCTTGTAGCTGCCACAGAACCCGGAGACTTCCAGTCCGGTCTGTTCCTGTAACCCAAGGTAAGGGAGACTGGCAGCCGAAGGACTATCCAGGTGACAGAGAAGGTGCACTCTCCTGGGGTGGATTAGGCATGTGGGGAATGAGGGTCTGTGGGCAGTGAGTGTGGGAGATTCCTGTGAGAGCATTCTTCCTGGTGGTTGTGTGTGACTGAATTCCCTGTAACCTCAGCCTGAGTCTGGATTCCTTGCCCTGGGGTGGAGCTCAGTCCCAGCTCGGGGGTGACCCACTGTTGAGTTGAGGAGCAGTGTGGTCTACGGCTGGGAGGTTCGTGGAAGGCCTGCATTTGGTTGGTGGATTTCTCCACTATCACAAGATAAGTGTTTAATTATATTTTTTTACCACATTTTATCATGACTGTACTGGATCTGTTATCATGTTTTTCGCTGTGTAAATGAATTACTGTTGAAATCTATGGAATGTCTAATTATAACAATAACTATATGTTTATTCTGAGTATTAAAATGTATCTCCTTGTTGTTACGCATGTGATTATACAATTATGTATGTTTTAAGTAAGAGTCCATGTACAGATTGGTTAGAGAGAGGTTTGAAAGCCTCGGTAGTGAAAAGTGACACTACAGCCAAGTTGCTCAGCAAGCAATTCTTCCTTTTCTTTATGCAATTGGGCTTTTTCTTCATCAAACTTCTCTTGCATGACACTCTTTTCTCATTCTGCCTTGCTGCATTTTTCTAGTAGATCATCCTATGCTTTTTCCAAATCCTGGGTCGCTTGGGATGTTTCCTCTTGTGCTCGTTGAAGGTGAGCTTCGACAAGGTCAGAAATCTGGTGGAGTTGAGATGGCTCGTCTCCTTTTTCTAGTGTTCCCGCTCTCAAGGGTGCAGTGGATACTGCACGGCTGGTTTGTAATGCCTGTTGTACTTCTTAAAGTTTAGCCTTGATCCGACTAAACACATCCTCCTGCTTGGCTTCCTGCTTCTCTCCTATCTCCAGCGAAGTGTCGTTCAGTGCGACGACGATGAAGTCAAAGTCGTCGGATGTTAGGGTGGTCTCAAACTTAGTTCTGCTTTCTTTCATATTCTTCCTTGAAGAAGTTTTCGGGGGAGAAACCTTCCTTTTCTTCTCGGGATCCTCCTCATCTCTTGGCGGGGTAACCTCACCTTTCCTTTATTGGACTGCAGTACCATCAATTTCTCCTCCATCACCTCCTCGCTCAGGTGAGATAAAAGGGGTCTCTGCTAAAGTATTGTCGATGTCTTGAGGCTTGTCATTCTTCTTTGTCTTGCTCGATCCAAGTGTATCATGCACTACTTCTGGACTATCAACATCAAAGAGCTCTATGGGGTCAGTTGGGGTAAGGAGGTCCACCGACCACTCCTTAGTAATTTCTTCTAAGTCATCCTTTGTTAACCTGTAATAGGACTGCAGCTATTGGTGATGCTCATCTACGTGTGGTGTGATGTAGATGAAGTGGCGGTCTGCGCTAAATTTCATCAATGGCCAAAATCTGTGAAGTGTGTTCGGGGTTATGTGAGGTGTAGACTGGATTGCAACCTTTAGTTGGTTATAGTAAGTGTGGAAAACAGTGTTGGATTTCCACTGCTTGTTCATGTTGCGATAGTACCATAGCGTACTGAACTTTGCGTCCATTGTTTCAAATGGCGCGGTGTCTGGGAAAGTTGCACCTTCCGGCATCTCCCATGCGATGAACGTGATCAATATGAGAAGCCAGTTGAAGTGGAACTCATACCCTTGGTATTGTTATTCTCTTCAATCCAGTTCTATTTGATTCACCAAGTATTTGGCACAATTTATTTGTACTCCCTCTGCGCGCTTCCCTGCGAGGTCAACTACAAATTGAGTCACTTATGTCGGTCTATTTTTTCGAACTAGTTTGCCTACAATCATCTGAAAACCAAGGCGTAGTGCGAAATTATCGATGGAGGCCACCTTGTAGCCTCGCGTTTCCTTCTCTACATCACCATAAGTGTCCTTTATTCTCTGGGCGAGAGCGCGATCTGCGGTCTTTTCATGGTAAAACTCCTGCAGGTCGGGGCCCTGCATTCTTAGCCCTGTGATCCGATTGATCAGATACAAATCCACTGTGATGTGCCAGTTCAACCATAGGTATCCTCTGTGATAGCAGGACAGCAGTAACTTGACACATGCATTCACTTATTGATGCCTCCCGAAATGAGGAATCTTCATTACATTAAGGAGGGTTGACTACGCGAGGTTATGGGTCCATTGTTGGGGGACGATCTTAGAGTTCTTTCGTTTGGTGACAGACAAATACTTATGAGAGGCTAGCATGTTGTATGCCTTCTTATCGCTGAGGTTGAAATCGTTAAACTTCAAGGTGGCGATCTTGTCTTGGTCAGTGCACACTGCGTGTATCCCCTTCGAGAGGTATGCAATGACCAATTCATATTCAAAGTCCCTAGGTGAACTGTCTTGGTTCACTATGTCTCTTAGAGGTGCGATGTATGTAGGTAAGATGCTTGGGATCATATTCACAGTTGAAAAATCATTCCTAAGCTTAGATCGCCTTTCTGAGGGCAGTCGGGATGGTCCTTCTTGAAAAGTGGAGGACGAAGCTAGCAGTGCTCCCGAGGATGATGCTTGTATACTTGTATACACTCCTCTCCCCAACATGACTTTCTCTGTCATCAAGTTGATAAAGAATTCCTCGACAACTTTCTCTGCAGCGCTCAATGCTTCCGACATACGTGCTCAGGGTAGACAATTCATGGGATTGGGGGACAAAACATGTATGGTAATGATATAGAGAACAATATCACAATGATCACTGTATAGCTCAGTTCAGGATATGGGCTCGAATTATCGGTTTGGAAAAAGTGTTCTCCATACATAGTGCAAGGAGCTAAATAGGTAAGTCGACAACGGTTGGCTTACAACGGTCAAGATCTTCCATTAACTTTTGTTCGATTCATTATGACATGTTCCAACGGTTGGATGACGAGCCTTTATTGTTTTCTTTTGTTCGGAGCAGAAGTCGAATGGATATACCACCTCCAACAACTATTTTTCTTCATCACAGCGAAGTACTTATGTCGTTGTTCTCATATCTCGGCAAAGCTCCAATTCTACAATTTTTCTTTGTGTGAAGTATCCTCTAGAACCTCCTATATCCTTTCAGTATTAGACCTTTTCTTTCGTAGCTTCCTAGCCTTCTTTCCAGTGATCTTCATCTTGGTGATGCTTTTATCATTCTGATTCTTATCTTCTTTGGTCTTAGTTTCTTCGTGTTGTTGAAATTATTTCCTAGGGTTCCTGTGTAATACTTCTTCCTTGTCTGTGATAGGTAATTCAATCTCCTAGGGATCCTCTAGTATTCTTTTAGCTTTTACATCTGGGTTGTTATCACTGAATATCTTCTCTCTACTCTCTTGTTCTGCAATCAACTATGTGATCTTTCTGGTCATAAAGTCTTTTAGGTCTTTCTTTTTCTGTTCCAAAATTTCTTCTTCTGCCTTTCGTCTAGCTTGATCTCTATCAATCCAATTTTTTCCTATTAGCATAGTAAAAGGAGCGTTGTCTTCAACAAATTTAATAATCTCAAAGTCCTCCTCTGTCGAAGTTCCATTGACAGTCATGGGTATCCAAGCAAGCCTTCCACATAAGTTTACCAATTTTCCTCTGAGTAGCCCTATTCCTCTTAGCGAAGGGATCATAGAAGGCCTTCCTATAGCTTCCCAAGTTCTCTTTGGCATAATATTCATCTTTTTTTCTTCATTACGAATACAATCAATATCGAAGTCCCCTATTCTTGCTTCAATGCATTCTTTCTCTTTGAAAATATCTGATAATTTGACATGTCAGTGGTGATTCAGGGTCTCTTTCATTTGTATCAATACTTTCTCTGATTCTTGCTAGGGTTCTACCTTTTCTGGATTTTCCTTAGGGTTCTCTTGATTTAGATTAATTTCTTCAAGTTTAGCGATCATTCTAGGGTAATCCAACACTTCATGGTCCATAGCCTTACAACACAGACAACTAGGTATTGTTCCAGGGCATTCCTTAGCAAGATGTCATGGTCTTCTGCAACTGTAACAGAGGGTCAATCCTCTCTTTCTTTTAAATTATCCCCAACTTCTTCTGTACTGCGCACTAGGATCATGGTATCTAACCTGCAAAAAATTCTTTATAGGATCTTGCATCCATTTGTTAGTAAAAACATTATTTCTATGCATAGGTATAACATATGTTTCATTATTCTTATCAGATCTATTCATATCAAACCTTATTTCATCTATTAGTGCCCTAGTTTTTAATCTAGGACAAAACATACCTAGATCCATACTCAAACAAAACAAAAAAAATCACTTATCTTACTTTTTCAGAGCACAAAGCTTTCAGATCTAGAATTTTTCTATTATTCTTACCTTTATCAGAGCACAGAGCTTACAGGTCTTCTAATAATAACTTCTTGTTTTTAACTTTCTTGGAGCGCAAAGCTTTCAGGTCCTGCTTCTTTTCTACAGATCCAACCTCTTTTCTTCAGATCGGGGTTCTCTCTTTCAGAGCTGGCCTAATTCCTTTCAGATCCAACCTTCTTTTCTTAGCACAGAGATTATAAACCAAGTAGGGTATTGCGCACTAGGGTATAGATCCACACACATATCTTTCACAGTTTCAAGATAAATCTTTGCATAGAGCTTCCTCTTTCTCAGTTCCCAGCAATCACAGTTTCAAGTCCCGACAACAGAACCATTTGTTGGCACAGGGCCAGACCCGGGGTTCAACGCTACAATAGCGCACCAACAAAACCCTAACTACCGGCCCTTTCGGCAACACCTGCGAAGCAGATGAAGTCTCACCTGAGGTAGAGGTAGGGGTGGTTGCAGGAATCAAGTGTCCGCAACCTTAGCTTGGACACAGATCTTTGATTATTTACTTAATATAGCACTTAGCACCGCTGGTTCTTTAATATGAAATAAATAACTACTTTGTTGGTACCACAGAGCTTCACAGCATTCACAATGAACTAGAGTATTTGAGCACTTAACGTTAACAAGTTATTCAGATCTACCAGATCAAGCACTTAGCAAATAATCACATCAAGTCGAAGCACAAAGCATAACACACAATATTTACGTGGTTCATTCTCTCTCTAAGGCTATGTCCACCAACTCTTCTTTATTTTCTTCAGTCAAATAGGTTACAAGCACAAAGCCACAAAAACCCTACTCCGTATAGGACAGGAGATCTGCGCACCTCGCTAGATCCTCCTTCCTTGCCTTATAGCACAGAGCCTTCTATATCTTCACACAGGGACTTGCACTAAGCTCTGCAAGTCTATACAGAAAGCACAAAGCCTTTGATCACATAGATCTCACGCTTGGCACTTAGCCTACGTCACATAGATATAATAATCGACTATTCCACCACTTGTTACATTGCCTGTCCTTCTTAGATATAAATGAATCAATGATGAACAAACATGTAAATAAAGGAATAATCCTATATCTCGCAGTATGTGAAATGGTTCTTTATAGTTGAATTAGACCTACCAAATGACATAAGCCTTATCCTTGACTCTAGTCCATGGTTTTGCAACAAAGCTAGGTTATTGATGAAAACTTGGATCCCATCCTTCAATCCATCTATAGACTATCCCCGCTTTCAATGTGAGTAAGGATGTCCAACCTTCCACTGCAGTTTTAGGGATTTCAATCATAGAATTTCACTAAAAAAATTGTGGCTCAATTCCAATTGAAGAGATTATAAAAACATAGGAATATAAATGTGTTTGTTCATATTTAAGTGTGGACATGCACTTGAAAAAGGTCTTCTTGATAAATATAATCTAGTTTCTAAGAATTGCATTTGGTCACAATCTCTCGAGTACACACATGTTGCATTCAAGTGTAGGGAATACTTTGAAATAGGACACGTTGCAACACACTATGTTAAGAATAAAATGGATGTGCACTATAGAAAAATTCCATAGGCACATCTAATGAAGCTCCATTGACATTTCAAGATCAAGTAATGAAGAAAAGAGAGCCTGCATAAGTTGGGCCATTGTCTCTAGAGATAGAATAAGTTCATACCATCACTACACCCAGGATGTCCCTCCAAAATGTGGCAAATCACTAAGAAAAAGGAGATATGTAGAGTGATCTAGACAAGATATGAAATACTCCTTTTCAAAGAATGAAATAAGGGAAAACAAGAGGAAACCCCCTCCACATAGTTATCTCTTAGATATTTCATTGTAGGTCCAAAAGAAGAGGATGAGAAAGGCGATGAGGTTATTGTCTATCACACAAATTCTCTTAAATGTAAAATTCAAAGAAACTCACAATTTGAATATGGTGGGCTTGAAGAATGCACAATGCAATACCAGGAACCAAGGACTATATACGAGTCTCCAAAAAGAACAAAAATGGCATCCTATATGACTCTCCACCACAATTGGGAGAATTATCTAATATATATGGACTTTTTTTTTTTTTTTTAACAGAAACGGTTATAGATTATATTAATGGGGTGGACTAGCCACAGATCTGATTACAAAATGGCCTCGAATTTCTTCGAGTCTATCTTTCTGAACCATTCTACTTCTATAGCTATAGACTAGAGAACTGAACTAGTTCATGTACGTCTTCTAATAGAACTGGATTAAACTTAAGTGCCGAAACTCTAGTCATTGTTTCAGCATAAGTCGCAGCAATGTTTCAGCATATGTTTCAACATTGTTTCAGCATATGTTCCAGCACTGTGTTTCAGCATCTGTAACAGCACTGTTTCAGCATCTATTCTAGCACTGTTTCAGCGTGTGTTCCAGCACTGTGTTTCAGCATTGTTTCAGCATCTGTTCCAGCATTGTTTCAGCGTGTGTTCCAGCACTGTGTTTCAGCATATGTTCCAGCACTGTGTTTCAGCATATGTTCCAGCATTGTGTTTCGGCATATGTTACAGCATTGTTTCAGCATATGTTCCAGCACTATTTCAGCGTGTGTTCCAGCACTGTGTTTCAGCATATGTTCCAGCACTGTGTTTCAGTATATGTTCCAGCACTATGTTTCAGCATATGTTACAGCATTGTGTTTCAGCATATGTTTCAGCCATCCTTCACACAGCCATCTACAATTTTTACATGCTGCTGTCCTTTTCAAGGGATACAGATTTTTGTTGGGTCTCCGTCATTTATGCATAGATCTCCTTGGGCCAGGAGGCATCCTTTGTTGGCTAAAGCATCTGCTTCTTTGTTTAAGTCCCTAAGTATATGGTAGCAATTGAAGGAGGTGAAGTCCTGGAGAGTGTGTCTTAGTCTTTGCAGGTTCTTATTTAGTCCAGCATCATTGAACTGTCCTCCCGAATGTATCATTTTGATCAAGATTTCGGAGTCTCCGAATGCTTGTAGATTCCGGTGGCCTCTTGCCTTAGCTATCTGGCAAACTTTTATTAGACTCAATATTTCTGCTTGGTTATTAGTTTGTTGTCCAAGTCCCCAACTGAAGGTTTCTAACGTTGTCCCTTCGCTGGAGTAAATGATTCCTCCAGCTCCCGCTATGCTAGGATTTCAATTGGAGGCGCCGTCGAAGAATGTTGTACTTATTCCTTGCTTCTGCCACCATCTTTGGAAAGTGTCATTATTGTCTCTTAGCCTCCATTTTGTTTTAGAATGGGGTTTTTCAATGCTTTGGGTCCTAGAAGTGAGCATAGGGTTACCGAGCCAATTCTTTTCTTCCTACTGCAGCGAGATATCTGTTTTGTGGGCTTGAGAAC
Organism: Picea engelmannii; assembly: GCA_009831015.1. Classification (NCBI taxonomy): domain Eukaryota; kingdom Viridiplantae; phylum Streptophyta; class Pinopsida; order Pinales; family Pinaceae; genus Picea; species Picea engelmannii. The sequence continues at coordinate 17,119 of ML792736.1, forward strand.
TCAGAGTTTCTAAGAGTAGACCTTTTGCTTTCACTGCTACCATACTGGGGGTCCATGCTATGTTATTGAAGATTTGCTCGTTTCTTGCAAGCCAAAGTTTCCATCACACATACTTAGGGATGGAGATCCAGATTCTTACCCAAGGTGTTTTCATTGAGGGCGAGGGATAGCAGTCCTTCCAGTTTGTGAAAATATCTACAACAGAGATGTTCGAGGGGACAGCAACATTGAGACCATGGAGGGTAAGGAACCAGACTTTGTTTGCAAATTGACAGTCTACAAACAAATGGTCAGATGTTTCCATTGCTTCTTTGCATAGAGCACATATGTGAGGGCCTGCGATGTTTCTTTTCATTAATTTTTCACCAGTCAAGACCTTTTTGTGCATTAGAGTCCAGAAGAAAAAATTAACGTTGGGGATCGCTGTAGAGTCCCAAACATCCTTCCATATTTTTGCTGGGGGTGGTCTGTCTTTCTGGCGTTGTAGCATAGCGTAGCCTTTGGCTATAGAATAACTCCCTGTGGGTCCCCAACCCCATTTGTCTTTTTCGTTCATGTGTACTGGTGCTGCATCTCGAAGCTCTGCTTTGAGCATTTCAAGCTGTTGAAGGAGGTGATTTGGAACATTGCCGAAGTGCCAGTCTGACCAGGAGCCGTCCTCATTCCATTTTGAGATATCACTGATCCTTTGTATTCCTCTCTGGGCAAGAAAAACGTGGATTTCGTTCAGGCTGGCATTTGAGGCAAGGGCGGCTTCCCCATTACCCGGTCTGTCCATAGGCAAGTCCATCTACCATTTCCAGGAACTCGATATAGATCCTGGGTGAATATTCGCATCCCTTTGAGGCATAATTGCCATAGCTGTGTGCTTTTCCTGTGGAAAGCGTTTTGTAAATTTCGGATTTGAGCGCTGGGAATGTATTTGTGCAGGAGCGTTTTACTTACAGGATGAGAAGGCTCATTGTGCAACTTCCACAGGATTTTGCATCCAAGGCCAATGTTAATAAGAGATGGATCTCTAATCTGGAGCCCGCCTTCTCTCATGGGCAGCTTTGTTGTTTCCCATCTGACCAAATGGAACTTGTGTTGATTCCCTTTGCCACCATGCCACAGGAAATCTCTCAGGAACTTGTTGATTTGCCCAGAAATTGATTTGGGTGCCAGGAGATAAGTTGCTTGGTAGATCGGCAGTGAGGAGAGAGATTCCTTTATCAATGTTAATTTTCCTCCGTGTGTGAGCCAGTGTCCTCCCCAGGCATCAATTTTCCCTTTAATTTTTGTTAGGACTTCTTCCCACAGGTTGAATTTATTGGTGCCCAATGTTAATGGCAGCCCAAGGTACTGTATATTTTCCCAATTTGCATACCCTTTGAACCCCAAGGTGCTAGCAATCCTTTGGATTTCATGTTCTGTTGCATTCCAACTATAGACAACACTTTTCCTTTCACTTATCAAAGCTCCTGACACATTGCAGTAGTTCTGAGGTGTGCTCTTAAATGCAGAAGCTACTCTGTTTGAGGCTCCTCCTAACATAAGAGAATCATCTGCAAATAGAGCATGATTAATAGGCTTGAGGTCCTTCGTAATTATCAGGCCTGGGACAGCTCCTATTAACCTTTCCTGCTCCAGCTTCCTGCTGAGTGAATCTACCATTAAAATGTACAGAAAAGGGGAGAGAGCGCAGCCTTGCCTCAACCCCCTCAAATATTTGAAAAACTCTGTTGGCCTCCCGTTTACCAAAGGTGATATTCATGGGCTATGGGTGAAGGCTTGTATCAGGTTTACAAACTCTTGCTCAAATCCAAATGAGAGTAGCACTTGATATAGAAAGGTCAGCTTTACTCTATCGAAGGCGTTAGCCATGTCTAACTTGATCAACATTCCCTTCTCTTTTCTGAGTTTGCTGGAATGCATAGCTTCCTAAACTAGGATCACATTATCCAGGATATGTCTCCCTTTGACGAATCCTCCCTGTGATTTTGAAATGAGTTTTCCCAACAATGGCTTTATTCTGTTTGCAAGGAGTTTTGCAATTATCTTATAAGAGGCGTTGCAAAGGGAGATTGGCCTGAATCTATCAAAGGAGATAGGGTTTGTTTATTTCGGGATTAAAGCGAGGAAAGTTGAGTTGGTTGCACCTCCCAGTTTTACTTTCTGTAGGAATCCTTTTATCATTCTCATAAGATCAGATTTGATTATATTCCAACATATCCTGTAAAAATGAATAGTGAACCCGTCTGGCCCTGGAGCTTTGTCAGGGGCCATGGACCAGATGATTTTGCAAATTTCTTCTTCATTGGTTGGGCTCAAAAGTGTTGTGTTATCTTCTTTTGTAACCAGAGTCGGGATGTTCTTTAGGAAGTCCTTGTTGCCTTCTTCGTTATCATCATTCTCTTTGTTGTAAAGATGATGAAAGTGTGAGACAACAGCAGCCTTTATTTGATCTATTCCTTTGCAAATCTTCCCATCATTGGTTGTGATTTCTGAGATGTGATTCCTGGAGAGTCGGGATTTGAATTGGTGATGCAAGTAAGATGTGTTTCTGTCCCTGGATTCCAACCATAAGCAGCGGGATTTTAATCTCCAATATTCTTCTTCGATTCTGAAGAATGGTAAGTTTTACTTTGGATTGCTTGCTCCTTTTCCAGATCTGAGTTAACAATTTCTTTTACTTCCATTTCATTTTGCAGCTTTCCCAACTGCTGCACTAGCTCCTTTCTTTGGGTGTTGGGATTACTTTTTGGTTTTTTACTCCATTCCTTGAGAGTTGTTTTTGTTATTTTAAGTTTTTGTTCCCAGAAAAAATGGGGAGACCCAGTTACTGTAGTGGCCCATGCCGTTCGGACTGTCTCAAAGAAGCCACTCTTTTCTTTCCACAAAGGGCTGAATCTTAATGGGATTGGGCCTAAAATTTCTTCATTCTCTAACGAGAGCAGAATGGGTTTGTGGTCTGAGGTAAGCTTGGGAAGGATGGTTGTGGATATTAGCTTCCTTTCCAGTAGCAAAGTTCTTTGAACCAAGAACCTGTCCAATCTGGCAGAAATGTTTTCCCCCCCTATCCTATTATTGGTCCAGGTGTAGAGCCCTCTGCGTGGTTTAAAATCCATTAGGTCCCACTGTTGTATCATGTCTTCTACTACATGTATCTGTTGGTCCTTGCTGATCCTTCCTCCCCTCTTTTCTTTTCCATTCATTACTAGGTTGAGATCTCCAGCAATGATTATATTGTTTGGGGAAATTAGTTCTAGATACTCAATTAAAGTTTTCCAGCAATCTTTCTTTTTGGATTGCAGAGTTGGTACATAAAGATTGAATAATGCAATGGTTAACTTACTTATTGTATGCTTCAGTTCCGTGTAGCTCCAATGCTGAGTGTTGAAGGAGTTGACGAGGCTGAACTGATCTTCCTTCCATAGTGTTTCTATTCCTCTGGAGGATCCCCTTGCACAGATTTCTTTCCCTGCATTCTTCTGCCATTTGTTTTTGTTGATCTCTAGAAGGGTTCCCCTTCGATTTTTGTCTCTTGGAGCATGAGAATGTCTACTGGTTCCACTTTCATGAGGTCCTTAACTTCTTCCATTTTCGTCGAGTTCCCCAGACCTCTACAGTTCCAAGAGACGAGTTTCATTACTTACTAGTGGGGGTGGACAGGCCTCCTCCTTTTTGAGACCTTATCCTTGTATTTTTGTCGATTGACATTTCTATGGTGGGTTGACTTCCTTGGGTCTTTTGTCTTTCTACCTCTTCCTCCCTAGCTTCTTTACGGGACTTCCTTCCTTCTCTTTTGGCTGGTCTTTCTGATATCTCATCCTCAAAGGAGCTTATTGGTTCCGTTATTTTCTTTCTGGCTATGTCTGCATATGAATGTGAGGGGGTTGTCTCCATGGATCCTGTCGTTTGCCCTTGTTCCCCGATGTCTTTTCTTTTTTAGGGGGATTTTGGGTGTACCCTTCTTTCCATAATTATATCTGGTTCTTCTGTTTCCTTATTGGACTTTTCTGCTTGCGTTGTTGATTGCGGCGTGGGATTGGGGTCCCCTTCAGGTTGCTCTTGCTCCAGTAGCCCAGGGTTGTCACTCTTCATTGTTCCTTTGTTTCTAGATCTTGTTGTCCCTGTTTTCTGAATTGTGATCCACTGGTTTGTTTTCGCATTCTCACTCTCCTCTGCATTCTTTTTTTTGCAGTCTCGTGCGAAGTGGCCATATCCATGGCAGTGCCGGCATTTGAAAGGTAACTGTTCATAGTCTAGCTCCTGGATATGCGTCCAATCTGCCGCAATAAGCTTGATTGCCTCTGGTAATCCCACTTCCAGATCCACCTCCACGCAGATCTGAGTGCATGAGTATTGATCTTTCCTTGGTGCTTGATCGATGTACCTTCCGAGCTTGTTGTCGATTGCATGCAGTAATTTTTGGCTCCAACAGTGCAAAGGGAGATGTGGTAGGCGAACCCACACTGGAACAACGAATGGCACATCCTGAGCTGGATCGAAATCTGGGGTCCATTTGTTCAGATATAGCCCCTGGGGTCCCATGAAATATGGGTCGTTTCTGAAAATGAGGTTTTTATCTTCAGGGTTTTCAAAGACGAAGACAAAGTAACATTTCCCTACGAAGTGACTCTTTATCCCTTCTGAGATGAGCGGGCTCCAGTTCCTCTACACCCAGGCTTCAATGGATTTGGGAGAGGGCTAGAGCTCGGTAAATTTCCCGATAAGACCTCTGTCTGCCAGATTGATTGTCGACCTGCAGGTTTCCTCTAATGGCAGTTCTACGCTTGGGATGCAATCCAGTTTCTTGACGAACTTCTGTTGTGTTGTTGACGGCGGTCTTTTGGAAGTCGCAGCCACCAGTTTCCTAAAAGCATCGATCTCTGGCAAAGGGGGAGAGGTGGGGACGGATCCCCCACCAGTGTCCATGGCTGGGGGACCCCTGCTCGCTGCGCTGATTCTGCTTAGGTCGCGCTCCACTCACCCTCTCACTCCTCACGCGCATTACATTTATATATGGACTTTACCTTCTTCATTCTAGTCAATTTATTAGAATCTACATGTCTTGGTGAAAATAAAAAGACAAAATTGAAGAACTTCAATATGGAAATCCCTAACCCCTATGTCCTTTTGGGGGGATTTCTTTAAGGAGATGTAAATTTCTATTTTTTTGTTTATGTAGATCTACTTTGAACAAGGAAAACCACATATTTTGAGCCAAAACACAATTATTAGTTTTTTTAAAACACCATCCAATCTATCATCAATCAATAAATTATTAACATTTTTATTTTTATAGAAAATCAAATGGAAATGTCTTCCTTTTCATTCTAGAAGTTGTATGTGAATTACATTCTTAAGTGTGGAAGTGTCCCACCCTTAAAAGTTGTATGTGAATTTCATTCTTAGATGTGCAAGTGCCCCAACCCTTCTAATATTTTATTGTTCCTTATTTCCCTTTATTATTGTTTATTTTTATAATATTTTTTTAAGTATTAGAACACATTATAAATAACTTCTACTTTAAAATCCACTTTTTGTTTCAAGCATGGAATTACTTCACATATATTTTTATTTTTTATTTTGACATATTTTCACTCAATAACTTCTACTTAGAAGTCCACTTTTTGGTTCAAACATGAGATTGATACATATATGTTTTGTTTTTTTTTTTTTTACATATTTTGACTCAATACTTATATTATAGGATTACTTAATATACATATTTTTATTTTTTACATATTTTGACTCAATACTTTTTTGTTTACTTCATACACATATTTTTTATTTTTATATTTTTTTACATATTTTGACTCAATATTTTTTTATTTTATTTAAAAAGAACATTTAATCTATCATTAATCAACCATTTAATCCTTCTAAATATTTATGGGAAAAATAAAAATTCTTTTACATTCCTGATATGAAGTCTCTTATTAGTTCCTATCAAGGAAATATAGCAATGAGTTTGCTATTAATTTGACATTAATTTGCATTGTATTTTAAATTTATATGTGTAGTGTAATGTTTAACTTAATAAAACAAATATATATTTTTTGATATAATAAAAATATGTGTTTTTCTCATTTCTCATTGGTTAATATATTCCAAGTCTTATTGTTGCCTTCACTTATTTCAATATTTGAAATTAATTACATAATCAATAAACTTGGTTAAAAGTACCTAGTACCTTTTATATAAAAAATGTAAAAATGTTATATGTTCTCTCATTATTATTTCATTTCAATAAACTTGGTTATAAGTACCTAGTACCTTTTATTTCAAAAATTAAGAAAATAAATAAAAATGCCACCTATTCTCTCATTATTACTATCCATTTATTTCATTATTATTGCATTTATGCATTTCTCTTATCATTAATGATATACATATAATTATATTAATACAAAATGATATACATATAATTATGTATGATGACATATGTGTAATTGTTTTTTAATAATAATTTTGAATTTCTTTTTAAATGAAACTAAATTAGTAAAAATATAATTAAAGATGAAAGACAAAATGATATAGGCAACTTATATATCTTTCCCTTTTAATAATGATTTTGAATTTTTCTTTAATAAAGACAAATAATAATTATAGCAAATTGACAATGATTTTATAATAAATTGACAATTGTTGGAACACTCTAACTAGTTCAATGATCTCACCTAGGTACACTCTATTTCCAAATTTACTTGGCAAAGACTAAGCTGCCATACAAACCTTATTATATCAAAACATTGAGAAATCACAATTCATTATATTCCATCAAAACCATAAAAATACAAGTTCAACTATATTAATTGGCTACTAAATCTAAAGTCAACTATATTAACTGATATTGAATCGTCCAAATGGGGAGAGATTTAAATGACCATATATTTTAGTTGTAATTGTGCACTGAAGTCAACTTGGCTCTAATGGACTTCAGGTAGTCGTATCCACCCATTTGATAATTGGCCCACTGGGATGGTAGGGAGCTTGCTAAGTAGTTTTTCTCTTCGGATCATTCAAGCCGATCAGTTATGTATTCAAATATAATAGCCGATACAAAAAGAAATGGCCTAATTAGTAAAAGTTACGTGTGGCAAGCTACTTACAAAAACATTGATGGTTTCTTCAATCAAGACGAGATAAATTAAATGCCACCGTAAATCATTTTTTTTTCAAACACAGTGATGGTTTTTCCAATTAAGACTAGATAAATTAGGTACCACCTTAATGGTTTTTCCAATTAAGACAAGATAGATTGGGTACCACCTTAGATCATTTCTTCAATGAATTGGAATTGAAAGCACTCATCGCTACAACACTTCATTTAAACATTAATACCTAACTCACTGGATTAAGAGTTTTTAACTCTATTCAATTATAATAAGTATGTTATACGGAGTATAGAGATCCACGGTATAAGCTGATCTAACCTTGTAAAGCCCGTCTTATGCGGAAGGAATCATTAATTCGAAACCGTGCGTAGCTCGCTCGGCCTGAATATGGTTAGCCGTTAACAAATCCCGAAATTTCTTGCAGAGGGCCTCGATATTAAAATCGTTAACATCATGCATCTGCAGCGTAGAAAATCGTGTAAAGATGCATGTTCAGATTTAGTTAAATAACACATAAAAAGAAGAGAGCGTAGTGTAATACCTTGCCAAGTGTAATACCTTGCCATGTATCGTATGAAACACTCTCTTGTTAATTGCTGAAGAAGAAACGTTCACAACTTCGAGGCCACATTCTTCCTATACGAGTAGAAGATTAGAGTAGACAATCTGTTCTTTGAAAGCGTTAATGGAAACCTCAACACTTGAACCACGGGACTTGATTTTCACGGCCGGAAATTCCCCATCTGATCCTGGGCGCCACGGATCATTACTCCAAAATTTCTCGTTAGATGAGAATAGCGCACCCTCGATGAAAACATTTTGTCTCTCATAAAAGTTAGCCTTCATTTTATCACTCTCTGTTGAGAGATCTTCGATCTTTTGTTGCATATAACGAATGTAATTAACAGCTTCAAGCACTTGGTCTGACACTGCAAAACCCTAACGAGTACTGTTGATGCCTCCAACGCAGAAAACCCTAGAGAGAAAAACATACCCGGATATTTGTTTCTGGAAGTAAGGATCTCAACCTCGAAAAGAGCGTTTGCATGTCCTTCCGCCTCTGTTTTTCCATCATTTTGTGGTTCCAGCTTTTCTCGGTTGGGGCGGTGCGAGTTAATCTATTCCGAGGAGGACCGTGAGGTGGAAGGCTGGAATTGCAGATGGGCGGCATTAAAGAGGGATGATCCAAAAGGTCATGATGGTCGTCTAGGTTTCCAAAGTTGCAGCTATCTATCAAATTAGATCTCTGGACATGATGGGTACTATAAGTTAAGGGATATTGAAGCGGTTCTGTTGATAGGAGATTGCAACTAGGAACACTTCCGACATCAAGCATATTATCGACACCGTTAGAAGAGAGAAATATTGAATGCAACTCAGAAGGAATGCTCATATTAAAGGTAAAATGCAAATGTATATAGAAACTAGCACAGACGCTAACTTGCTGTTGGTGAACGCTGAAAAGGATTACCACTTGTAAGATGAAACAAAGAATATGAAGAATATAAAACCATGGAGGAATATGAATAATTAATTTTTAAATTAAAATAAACTAGTTGGGAAGCATGTACAGTTTGAGAGGTAAACGAATGCAAATAAGCACATACAGTTTGTAAGGTAAACGAATGCGAATACTACATGCTAAAAATTTCTCAGTTTGTAAGGTAAACGAATGCGAATACTACATGCTAAAAACAAGAAATTTTCTGGTACTAAAACTTGCGAGGCAGAAAGAAAATCATGGTCTTCTCAGGTTTATTCATTTCTATCAAATTCCTTAGACAAGAAGAAATGGCATTATGTCTTAGATTTTCTGCTATCATTTCTTTGCGAGGCAGAAAAAAAATCATAGTCTTCTCATGTTTATTCATTTCTATCAAATTCCTTAGACAAGAAGAAATGGCATTATGTCTTAGATTTTCTGCTATCATTTCTTTAACTGAGAGGATTCCCGTCACTCACCTTCTTGCTCATGAATTCAGTGCAGATCAATAAGCTATGAAGATATTGTGGCAGAACAATTATTTTTGTTCAACGGTCCATTAATTGCAGCCCTTGTCTAATGCAGGCCGGTCTTGAAAGCTGCTTGGAGTCGAACAAAACCTGCTACTAAATAGAACTTTCATCAGAATACTCCCAAAGTTGGTTGCTCGTCTCGGTCTGTAACAAACTTGCCCGGCTGTAACAAACAAACGTGCCCAGCCACCGAAACGATGGAGCGGTAGAGTAAGATCGCAACGTTATCAAAGGCTGTAACAAACAAACGTGCCCAGCCACCTAACGGCTCAGCCACCGAAACTATTGATTGTAAATATGCAATTGTCATAAGTAAATGTGGCACACATGTAAATTTAATACTGTAAAATGATAAAAAGTTAATAGTGGAGTAAGTTTGTAATTTCAATTAACTTTGTTAATTATTTGAACGTGGCAATTAGATAATCACACAGTAATTTTTTAATCATATTAAGTAAATGTTAAAAAGTAAACAGGTTAACTGAAGCTTTTAAAAATACTAGAAAGTTATGAACATGAGATCTCGTTCATTGATTTGGAAGGACGACTAAGAATATGCTAGCATCTTCAATTGATAACCATACGATTAAAATTTATGATTAAAAGATCATTAAATATGCCCATTATAAAAAATTAGTAATGAACAAGTAAAACTAACTGTTAAGAAAGCATTGTCCGTGATCTTCTGCAATGAGATTAGGATTTGATCTCTTCCGCCTTTCCAGTCCAAAAACAAGATCTCGAATCCTGAACTAAGTATTGCAAGAAGAACTCCGCATGAAGAAGAACTGACGTTTTTTTATTTTAAAATCTATTTAATTGAGGAGTTATCATAAGTTGAGAGAAATCAAATCTTTTAAGATGTTAATTTTTTCTCACTTATTTTTAATCTAAAAAAAATCTTTAGAAAAAATTGATCCCTCTTAACCTATAATCTTTGATTATTCCTTAGACATTTTAGTAAACATAAAATGTTTTAACTATCGAAAATTATTTACCTTATATATAAGATATTGAAATATTTTTTTACCTTCTATATATATAAGATACTGAAACTAGGTGATGGAGTGTGCTCCTAAGGCACTCGGTGATGTTAAAGTCATTGTTAGAAACTGGAGGGGACAAAAAATCCAGCCATGTTAAGGGTTGGTGTAATCCAGCCATGTTAAGAGTTGGTGTGGCTTAGGCGATCCATGGGTGACACCTGTGATCACCTGATCCCCTCGTGATCACCTCATCCCCTAATAATTTTAAGACATGCCCCTAAGTTACAAGGTTTCTCAACCACAAACTAATCTCACAAAACACAACAAACTAGCAAACAAAAAAAATACAAAAATTAAAAAATAATAACACTATCCTTTTAAATAACACTCTTTAAATAAATTTCAATGTAACTACCTAATAATAAAGCCTCGAACTATAAGAATTATAAAACCAACTTATAAATGAGTATTAGAAACTTGATGGGAGATAGGATATACATTCTTCCATATACCTTAAGTTTTATTACAAAATTGTATAGCTAAGACGCGTGCCCTTGAAATTTTCTAAGAAATTCTAACTCTTATGTTTGAATGGACTTTTATCAYATCTAAGTGACATCGCAATCGAGTGTTCATGGAATGATATCACTAGATTCTTCTTYTTACACCATCAAAAACCTTTTATTGTACCATAACACATATGGCTAAATAGCATAAAATAAGAATGAAACTTTATTACCATTAAACAATGTATAGYTAAAGAGATTAATAATAATGAAATTTTAGTCGATGATAATGTTTGAAAAAAAAAAATGCATTTAATTCAATTATGARTTTTTAAGATGATATCAATATAAATTTTATGTTAATTTTATATCTATTAAATAAATGTTGAGATATACAAAATCTTTTTAAATTGTAAATTTATTAGATTAATTAAAAATTTAAAGAAGAGTTTACATCTTTAGGGATTTGATCTTATATATATATATATATATATATATATATATATATATATATATATATATATATATCTTATTAAATTATAAAATGTCTTTCTCTATGCAATTACTAAACTCTATACACAATAGATTTCTGGGTATAAATCATATCATAATATTGTAATCACAATGTTTGCAAGAACATAATGCTTATCGATCCCCCTTTGCTTATATGTAAGCCATACACATGTTTTAAGGATTTACCAAAAAAAAATTGAATTATTTTCCTTTCATCATATATATATCCAAGAAAAAAACTATATTTTTATTTGAGATAAACAAAAATATAATACTTAGATGTTTTGGTGAGAATCCAAAAGAATCATTTAGAGYTATATCTCTACAAAATGTTTCACTATAGTAGTGAGAAAGATCGACAACCTCCATAATATCAAGTATAATATCTATCAAGTAATTGAAAACAAATAGTAGACTTAATAGTCTCGTGTAGTGACATATTATACATTCAAAGGAGTTTAGAAATCATTAAATGAAAACTTGTGTAAGGCCACTACATGGTCATCTTGTACTTCTTCCAAGGAACCATAAAGCTCATGTAGTTGATTCCTTCCTTTGAGAGATGATTCACATTCTTGTTGTGCTCTCTATAAATATGAGTAACCCAAAGAAACAGATTACATATTTCCTTTAATTTTTTTTCTAGTGGAAGGAGAGTACTTGGAGGTTTCCTTTCATCTAGTTTATGACCATAAAAGAATCACCCATGACTTGAAGCTTATCAATCCCTATCTAGAGAAAATTTTAGTAAGTATTATAAGTCCTTTAATTCACCCTAGTTATTTGTTCCTCTTCCCATATTACCTTTGACTTGAAATCTGTGTCTCTGAAAGATATAAAATGAAGCCAATCCCACTGATAAAATCTAGGCCTTAATAATCCCCATCAAAATATCCCCAAGATAAAGACTTGTCCACTTGTACCTCTGATACAATTATTTATGGTTTAACCTTGGAATAACCTTATAATATGAAAATAAATCATTAACCTCGGAGACTACCTAAAATGTAGGCATCATATTCTCTTCAAACAAAGTACAGTTTCTATCCATCCATATTCCCCATAGAACCAGAAATAGGAATTCCTTGAAGCACTTTAGATGTTGCTGAGTAAACCAAACATTATTGCATGTATCTAAGAATTCACATTTCCAAGGTTTTTGGATACCCAAAATATCCCCAACCTCAACCTCGAGGTTATGAGAATAAATACAATGCGAGAAAAATGTGAAGTGTTTTCCTCACTATCTTGGCAGAGTAAACAAATACTTGGACTTTCTCTGTTTATTTTCTAGAGGGATTATGATGTTAAAGAATCATTGTTGAAAATGATCCACATAAATGTATTACATTTCGGAGGGGCCTTAAATTTCCAAAGATTATTCCCACACCATTTGTCATCACCAAGTTCTTGTCCAAAAAGAGTCGAGTATCTAAGACTAGGGGTATAATTTCCCCTTGCTCCATTTAAATCCTAGCTTAATTCATCCACATAATTGTTCAATCTTATATGTGCCTTCTTGAGTTATACTAAAAATTAGTCACACCTTTGGGCCGAATTTCCATCTAGACCAACATCAACTTCCTTTCTCGAGCCTTGAGACCACAAGGATGTTTCATCCAGGATATCAATCAAATTAAGTGTACATATTCTAGTTACCTATATGTGATGTATGATTTCATCAGGAAGGAATATGTCTCTAACAAACCCCATTATTGCATCTTCCCCCACTCTTACTTTTGATCCATGTCCCACTCTCCATACTAGATAAGATCCTATGAATGGGGAGGCTAGTGTCATTTCCTTCAAATGGTTCGATACATTCACTATACTCTTTATTTCCTTTCTAATCTAGTTCAAGAGAGTTCCCGGAGAAATGTATTTCTATATAAGAATCAATTTCCACAATATCTCCTTTGTGATTAAGTTCTATAATCATTTTTCTTCTACAAATTTATGGTATAAATGTATGTTCTTCATCCCCCATCCCCCTAGGGATTAGGAGTTGCAATCCTTTTCCATTTAACCAGAGGACTCCCTTTGTAATCACTATTTCCACAAAAAATAAAACGAATCTTCCTGATTTTTTCAAGAATACCTTTATGTTTATGATCTAGGGTGCGCTAATATGTTGGAATTTCTTCCATCGTTAAATTTATGAAAACCAATCTACCTCTCATTGCGAGCCACTGATTGCACCAGAAAGATATGCATTTTTCAATTTTTGACAGTAGTAAGTACCAATCTTCCTTTCCATATAAATTAGGATTAAGATTAAATCGTCGATGTTTAACCCCTTCTTAAATGTGTAAATATTGAAAAGGAAATAATCCTTGAATACCCAAATCCTGAATTCGTTCCAAACCAACTATATAAAATGCATACTTATTCTCATTGATTTGCATGCCTATAGCCTTGTTGTAAAGCTGTAAAATGGTCTTGAAACAATTACCCTCCTTTTCTAATCCAAAATAGAGTAGTGGAACATCATATAAGAACAATAATTATGTGAGTGCTTCAGATCTTCCTCACCTTTGATTCTCTTTATTCTCCTAGCTTTACTAATGGATCTACTTAATGCATTTGCTAAAAATATAAAGAGGTATGGTGAGAGTGGGTATCCTTGTCTAAGCACCCTTGAAGGATTAAATAAGTTTTATGCTGATCCATTAATCAATACTATAAAGGAAGAAGTAGTCACACATCCCATAACCCACTTGACCAAAGGAAGTGAGAACCCTATGTGAATTAAGAGAAAGTGAAGGTACAACCATGGGACTCTATCATATGCCTTAGAAATATATATATTGATAAATGATGCTATAATAAGTGATGTTTTGATAGTGTGAAGTACCTCTTGTGTTTTCCTATAAACTCATGTATCTGGCACCCTTTTACGAATATGAATTGTTGATGCAGGATCATCTTGTTCCCAAAGTCTTGAGCATTTGATGAAGACCTAAGGGATTTTCATTTACTAAGGGAGTTGGTTCCCTAAGTGCGCATTGATGTATTTTCCTATGTTTCTATGAAAAATCTAGAAGGATGTGTGTGTGTTTGATTTCATGTAAATGATGCTAGAATATGTGATGTTTTGATAATGTGAAGTACCTCTTGTGTTGTCCTATAGACTCATGTATATGGCACCATTCTATGAACCTGAATGGTTGATGCAGGAGCATCATGTTCCCAAAGTCTTGAACATTTGATGAAGACCTAAGGGATTTTCATTTACTAAGGGAGTTGGCTCCCTAAGTGTGCATTGATGTATTTTCCTATGTTTCTATGGAAAATCTAAAAGGATGTATGTGTGTTTGATTTCATGTAATGTACCTACTTCTCATAAGAGGTTTCGAGAGTTGTGAGTGAATTGAGAGATATTATGTTTGCTATAGATCTCATGAGGATTCTAAATCCGAAGGATAGGAGTTGGATGAGAGGTTTGTGGATCTGAGAGGATCCTTAGGAATTGTTCGAGTGTTTGTAGGATTTGAAACATAATCAAGTTCAAAATCCTCTTTTATAATATGGTAAGCCTTGAAGGCGTTTGGAGAGGCCATTCAAAGAAGAAATAATGCCAGAGAGAGAGGCATACTGAATGTAATGCAGGACAAAGAAGGCATTGAGATGCCTTATGTAAACATTATGTACAGTGTATGTGTACAAGGAATTAAGTGAAACACTTTATTTTAAGTGCTATGTGGAATTGCATGGTGAAATCCTCTGTTCATTTTTGGGTATGTGAAATCTCTGTAAAATTGATTATTGTAGTTTTAATACTATAATAGTGAAGAATTCCCTTCACAAGTGATTGTGGTCAAAAGGTTTTGTATAAATTCTTTGTTTGTAGATCTCACGTCTATTTACATATCCAATATTTATAGGTGAGAAAGATTTCCCCTCGAAGGAAATTTGAGAAATTAGAGAGGTTGACTTCACTAACAACTAGAGTAATAAATCTTATCCAGTGATCATCGATCACTATAAGGATCGATGATCCAATCCTTGCTATAGGTATAAACTAGAAAGATAAGCTACATAAATCATCGATCAAAAGAAGGTTAATATCTCACCGTTGGTTTGAGAAGAGTTCTAGATCGTTAGATCATGGGCCAGATTTAACGAGAACCGTCAGATCTTATTGTAAATCTTGGAGTAATCTCGACCATCATCCGAACGTTTGATCAAGTCCCGACCAAGGATCGAGGACCATTGGGAATTTTCGATCACAACGAAGAAGGAAACCAATGGTGGACACCTATTTCATGTTTGTAGTTACCCAAGGTTTATCACTAGGGGCGATCTGTGAAAAGTTGAGAAATCATGGATCCCAAGATTCACGTGTCGGCATTAGGTTATTCCGTGTTTCATTCAACACGTGATGAAAACAACTTTTTGAATTTGTGGAAAGTAGCCTCGATTACAAATCCTGGTTGAATGGTCGAAGGAGGCCACATATTTGGAGACTTGGCACTAAAATTCAAGTTAGCACTTTTCGGGTAAGCTCGTGGCTCAATCGCTAGTCGTATGGAGAAAGTAGTAAGGATTTAGAACCTTACATTCACATCTTATGGAGTTCCCTTTTCATTGAGATATGGTCACAAGCGTAGTCCCGTGAAAAATGAATTAGAGAGGATGAGATCGAAAATGTCGATTCATAGGTGTGATCGACAAATATTTTGGATAGAAAGAATGTGTCCATTCGAGATCAATAGAACTTGTTTTGAAAATACATTGTTGATAGTGTATTCACTATGTGCATGCAGAACCAATTAAATTAAAGGCCTATAATAGAAAAGAGGATGACATATAAGACTTGATTCCAGTCAAGTCGTTTGCAAACTAGATCCTTGGACAGTGCTTTTGAGGACTTATAGAGCATCCTAATAGTTAAAAGTTTTCTAATTGTGGGTAATAAGAGATACAGGTAGGGTATCTCTATCAATATATTAGGTGATATTAATTTTGAGAGGACAACCTTCATTTTCACAGCAATGAACTTGGAAATAATTTTGTAAATACAATTGTAGAGGGAGATAGGTATAAATCCGTTAAAAGTCTCAAGATAATCCTCTTTTGAGATGAGAGAAATAAAAGAGGAATTAAAATATAAAAGCACTCTCATAGAATTTGTCACTCTAAGTAGGTCCTCACCCAATAGGTCAAAAAACTCAATATAGAATTTCACAATCTAGCTATCTAGGACTTGAATTATATATTTATTAAATTAATTATGATTATAAATACTTTCCTCCATTTTGACTTCCTTATACATCCTTTCATTCTCTTCTTCTCCATCCAATATAGGAAAATAAGATGACACCTTGATAATTTCTTATATGTTTTATTTGTCTAGTTCTTTAAACACCTCCTCAAAGTGATCCAATCTTAAATCAGCTAGATCCTGAAAGCTAATAACCTCCCTCCCTTCCTTGTTGGTTAGTTCCTATATTGTATTAACAATCCTTCTATGAAATTGGGAACATTTTGAAAAAAATGGTATTTTGGTCCCCCAATTCAACCCAAGTAGCCCTACTCTTTAACCTACATTCCCTTTCCCTATCCAAAAATGAAATTTCCTTTTTTGACTCTGAATCCTTAAAAGTGACATTATTCTCATGACTAAGTTAACATCCCATATTAGTATAAAAAAAATATTCTAGTTTCTTCTCCACTTATTTTAACTGACCATCCCTTCCAATATGACTTTTTCTTGCCCAATTTGCCACCTTCTCCTTAACTTTTTTCATATCCTTTACAAATTGTTCACAAGAAGTTCCCTCCTTTGAAGAATCATACCTTAACAATTTACCTTCACTATATCCTCAAACTTCTCCTCCCTTTCCCATATGGGATTAAAATTGAAAAGAGCTACCAACTCTGGATCGTTCTTATCCAAATCCAAAACAACTCGAAAATTATCTAATCATCTATTGGATCCTACCCATGATCAGTACCTTTCCACTTTCTATAGAAATTACTCGTGGATAAAAAAAACCTATCAAGCCTCTTGGAAGCACAATTTTCCCTTTACCTGTTATTGCTTCAAGTTGGCTTAAGCTTGAGAGGCTCAATGTCCATAATGCCTACTAAATTAAACAAGTTATGGGAAAATCCAACTAATCTATCCACTCTAACACTAAACCCACATATATCCCTTCTATACAAAATAATATTTAAGTATCCACCAATAATGAGGTTATAAAATTTAAAACACTCAAAAGAAAATATTTTTTCCTCTTAAATTTGCTTACCCTCATAAGGTCCATACAAATTTAGTAAGGTTAGAGTCAAGAAAAATATTTTACTATATACCTTTGTGAAAATCCTAACTAAATAGAGAAATAATTAATAAGGGATACATTATGATTCCAACTAATAATCAAACCCATTGAAAACCATTAAATATATAAAGGAAGAAAGTCACATACCCCCAAATACTTTTTGAGATAAAAAATTAGTTGGTCTCCCTTTCCCATTGTCTCTTGTATCATAACTATATTTGGTTTACCTAACTCCAACAATAGCTTGAGGGCCAGTCTCTTTCCCTAGTCCCATATGCCTCTCATATTAATTGAAAGTACTTTCATTGGAACACAAAGGATGGGTTTAAGCCTTCTCTAAGGGCCCCTATAATCAACCTTTGTTTACCGTGATTCACTTCTTTAATTGCTCTCTCCCAATCTAGCTTCAAAGATGATTTCCTCCCTATAGTGAAAGGACATAGGTATTTTGGGAAATCCAAAACCAAACCCCTATAATATGGTAAAACTATTGGGGTTATCCCCCTCTTTGGACATAGAAGGTAATGAGATCCCCCTCCCCCCATAGAGGTGTCTAAGGTGAGCCGATTATTTCCTCCACCAATAGGATTTTCTCTATCAACAAAATGAATAGACTTGTATGATTGGGGAATCCCTACTCACAACCCCTCTAGGAAAATTAAAATCACTTGATATAGATATAGTCCTACCACTACAGATAACCTTTTTCTTTAATTCCATAGGAAATTTGACTACTTCTTCCATATTTTGAACAATAGAGGACTCCATAGGTGGATTAAGAGGCAGTGTATTCAACTTACTCAAAATATTGAGATCCTCTAATATTGTATATTTCCTACAATCTTTCTTATTTGATAAGGATAGAGAATACCAATCTAAGATGATATCCTAATCCAACACACCATCTTTCCCCAACACTGATCATGAGACCATAATAAAATATATATATATATATATATATATATATATATAAATGTCCCAAACCTGCAAGTTGACCTCCACCTTGTCCCCTATCTCCAGAAAATTTCTTTTTAGGATATTGACTAATCCATGAACTTCCACATGGATTAGTAATATGTCCTTCTTCTTCCAAACATTTTTAAAGAAAATATTATCATATTCCTTTCCCACATGGCCATAGGAATGGCACCTTGTGTATCTAAATGGGATGTTATGAGAATTTATAATCTAGGAATATTTTTTTAGCATTCATTAAAAAATCCATCAACTCATAAAGATAAAGACTAACACCTATCTCTACTAGAAATCTCGTCACAAACTTGACATTACTATTAAAACAACTATCATCAATTAGAGGTGTCTTACCAAGAAAATTACCAATAACTATAAGGGATTGTATTGGCCATATATCCATGGGTAAGGTGAGCAAATTCACCCACCAACTTAATTTTTCTCCATAAACACATATTTGGAATCATGTAAACAATGTCATGGCTTCATGGATAGGAAAGAACTTTCCATGAACTATGATCTTTTAATAATTAACAAACATTCTACCTAAAAATTAATAAGAACCCCAACCATCCATGATAGAGAATGTGAAAGGACAGACTATATACAAGAATGGGAACCCACACTTATTGTGTCAAACTTCCAAGTTGTTTCAAAGTCACTCTTTGACCTATGAATTTACATCTCCCTGGATGTTTTACTTCATTCTTGGGTAAGTTCACATTCCCCTGGAATTTTACTTCATCCCTAGGTGACTTCACATCTTGTTGGGAATTTTACTTCATGACTATACGACTTCACTCCTACTTGAATATTTCTCCCTCAACCGCGGGCCATACAGACCATATGTATTTCTAGATATATTCATTCTCTCTTGCTAGGTGATTCTATCAGTTGTTGGGTGATTCAATTCTTGCTAGGTGACTCAATTGGTTGTTGGGCATTTAAAATTTCTAATATCCCACGTGCATTTGTGTTATGCATCAAATGATTATTTGAAAAAAAAATATGGTTTTCATTTCCATGGTCAAATCCTATTGTAAATGGTTTTGTTTGTATAAGAAAAGAGATCTATAAACATATTCTTTCACTTTGCAGAGTATAGTTCATTTAGCTTGTGGTGTTTAAGTGCAGAAAATAAATCAGATACCATGTCTAAATTTGTGGGAGTGTTCCAACATCCTTTGTGATTGTTTCTTGAAGGGTGATGTTAAGTTCAAAACTATCATGGTCTTGAAGCAAGGGAAATTTGATTGTCACTTACTTTGAATATTACCAACGTACCAATCTCACATATTGTTTAGAATAATAGTGAGTAGTGAAGTGGTGTAGAGAAGTTTGAACACATAACTACAAATTTGGAGCACAGTTGGTTGTGTGTGTAGGATCCATTGAGAATAGAGGAGAACAAAGGTTTGAATTGATTTTAAAATAGAGTAGTGAACTAGAATTGAAGGTAGATAATACTTGTTGGCCACCACAAGAAAGTAACCATCATGGTAATGCAACACATGAAATTTGCATATTCATGTATCCATTGAGGGATATAGAACATAACAGATTACATGGTATTTTTTCCATTGGTTGAAAAGGGAAGTCCTTGAAACCATCAAAAGAGAAGAGGCTACATTGAGAATAGGGAACTCACATAGCATTGATATTTGGTCATTAGTTTTAGAATATTTTCATATCGTTGTTTGTTGTTGATTGAATTTCTAGTTGGTTCTTGTGTGTAGGTTACACAGAGAAGGAGAAAGCCAATAATATAGAGTATAGGTTTCACATAAAGTAGACCTTACAACCAGCATAAGAAGAAGAAGATAAATATTCTTGTACAAGGAAAAGAAAAAAGTCCTAGTGGCCTTTCTGCAAATAATATCCTGTGTCCAAGACTGAGAACAGTCCTCGGAGTAAACTTTCCACATAATATCCATGTTGATGAATCGAACGGGATATAAGTCCATCATTTATGGATATCCTTAAGGGTAAGGCAGGAGGTCACATTCAGACCAATCAAGGACTTCACTACAACTTCAGTTGAAAAATAATTGGAAAAGATATCTAAGGCCCTATAAGATTCATTTAAGGAGACAATTAGGGTTCTTAAATAATACTTGAAAGCATTGAATTCTTATTTAAACCAAGTTTTTTGGAGAATAAATGGTTCACTTTTCATATCCCATGCCTTTCCCAATTTTTTAATTTTTCCTACTATGACTTCCCCCTTGTTTTTTTTTATGTATTATTCTTTCCATTAGGTTTTCATGTATGCTCTGAGGTAAGACAACCTATAATTAATTAGTGAATTCATTGTTTTCTTCTAGGCATTTCATATACTATTTCAAGTCCACGGGAAACCCATCCCAACCCTTGATTGAGAATGCATCTTAATTTATCATTTAAGTGTTTTTCATTGATACTTTGTTGAGGTTATATCATCCCTCTTTCTTTACACAATATTGAATTTGTCACATTTGGGATATTATTATTTTTCATCTCCACGAAGAACTATTCAAGTAGCCATTTATCTTGTATGAATTATGTGTGGTTTCAAATCGATAGAATCTTGAGAAAAAGGATATTTTTCAGTTCATTTAACATTTAATGTGATAATCATTTAAATTTCATTGATGATCCCTCCATATTTTATGTTTCCTTAATATTTCAAAGTCATGGTTGATTATGTGCTTAGATAATAATAAGAAAGGAAAAATCTATGTTGTGGGCAATTTTGTTAGTCATAATTTCTGGTAGAATTTTCCTTCTCTCATTAATGTTTGGGACTAATTGGTCATTATTAGGTATATTTGAGTTTAAAACAATATCTTTGAATGTTTAAGAATACATCATTTTTTTTAGTTTAGCACTCACCCATATTTGGGCTAACAAAGAAAAATTGAAATTCGAAAGAACAATGCCACGTCACCAAAAACAAGGGATGGAATCTTAGGATTCTCTTGAGAACCATTTCATGTTGATCTCATTATTTTGACAAGGAAAGGGATCATCTTAACCTGATTGTATCCACTAAATCCATCTAGAAAAGAGAAATATTTCTTTCTAGATAAAGAATCTAATACTTGGTCAATGAATGGTAGGGGGATCCATCCTTTCTAGTGCCTTATTAATC